>JANHFO010002845.1:64683-75660 GCA_032468095.1 Pareas carinatus | reverse complement strand
AATAGCACCAGGATAGAGGAGCAACCCCTATCCCGGGCCCGCCAGAGATCATCCACCAACGCGACCAATGCCATTTCTGTGCTGTAACCGGCCCGGAAGCCGGACTGGCGCGGATCTAGATAGACCGTTTCCTCCAGGTGCCTGGAGGAAACAAACCTTCAGTTGTTTCTTTTGTTTTTTCCTCAAGAGAAGAAATGGGATTTTGTGGGGGGGGAGGGCAAAACAGAAAGATTACTATAAATATTTTCAGTGCTGCGGGGACTTTTTCAAATCTCAGAAAGGAATCCTGGATGGAAGAATCATAGGTTTATCAAATAAAACTATACTTTATTCAGCAATAATCTTCTTCCAGAAACTTAGTTCCTCTGCTGTCAAAAATAGGCAGAGAATCACAGTTGGCAACCAGTAAGGAATCTTCTTCATATACAATGCTTCCTGATGCTGGTAATGGGACATTACATCATTCAAGTAGAACTATAAGGTGGGAAGATGATACTCCCACTGGGAAAACTTATGGGCTGCCAATTCCAGCTCAGTTACAGTCAAGCTCAGCAACATGACACTGCTGCTCTTCAGGAAGCTCTCCCACTCCTGACAATTCTGGGAATATCTATGACTCCCTAGGAAAATATCTCAAATATTCCCCCAATCCACTTTGCAGCAGCAGGAGGAGGCTATGAAAGTAGAAGCATTTTACATAGAACCACAGTTATATCATGCAGGGGGCTACCCCATTACTCTCTGTAAGTTAAGTGTATGCTCTAAAACAGCTTTCTCTAACTAGATCTAACTTGATTAGGAATGATCAAGGTTGGTATCCAACACTTCTAGAAGGCATCAAATTGGGGAAGGAACTAATATCCAAACACTGGAGAAGGAAGGGGCGGTTCGACCTAAACATTTGTGTTACTGCATTTACTACAATTAAAAGTCCTGAAGTAAACAAAAACAAAGAATAATGTTATGCAAGCATGAGAGCACTTTAACTGAATCTATCTACAACTAAGGAGACTTAAGTACGCAATATATTTTCCATGAAATTGGTTTTTTTAGCACATCTCATGGTACTGCTAGATGATAAATAGAAGAAAAAGGGGGGAAAGGGTATGTAAAACTTAATTTTAATGTTTAATGTTGGAAATATCTCTAAAAAAATACTTGATTGTTTTGACTTGGAACACTTGCCATTTATGTAATGTGTTCACAAAACTTCAGAAAGGTGTCCCTAAGTGAGATTAATTCTTTGATATTAATACTATTACAATCCCATTCTGATAATAAACTGTGTAAGGTCTTCCAATTTCAGAAGTCCTCTTGATCCATAATCAAGTCAGCAAATCAGACAAGAGATAAGATCCGTTAAGTGTACAGTTTCACATTTGACATGAATGTTATTGATTCTCTTTTAAGAAGAAATCAATAAGGCCTTTAGCACTTATATGAATCAAGCCTTTTCACAAACCCATTCATTTACTTTCTTTTAACATGATATAAACCTCATTAATAAAGAGGCTGTCAGGGGAACTGGGGAGGAAGAATATTTAATTTTTCAAAAATGCCTTACAGCAAAAAGAGAGTTTATCTTACCAAGTTCATATATAAATATAAGATAAAAGTAAATATGCCCTCAAAATGAACTTGATTTGAAACAATCATGCACTTTTCTTTGCAAAATTAGAGAAGTGATTTGCCACTGCCTTCTTTCATGATACTTTTCCCACTTCCCAGTCTAGTTTAGAGGCTCAATGTCCCCTAGACTAACCAGGCTCAATTCTGCTTAGCTTCTAAGCCCAGACTGAATACCCATACAGAGATATACACTGTAGTAAAGGGAAAGGAAGGAATTCAAACAAATAGAAGAGATATGTGTGGAGTCCTAACTTCCAGCAACAACCTGAGATCACAAAATAGAGAAGTGACCAGAGAGTATAAAATAAATTCAACCCTCCTTTATTATCAGCCAAATGAATTAGTTCAGTGCAGGGTTAGCTGCTATAAGGAAGCTATGCAGAGGGACTGGGTTCTTTCAGCCATACCTACTATGAACAAACAAAGAGAATGAATAAAGGGCAGTACATTGTGCAGATAATCACTACAGAAGAGAAGGATCACCAGAGGATTTTGAAGATGACCTCCCAATTCTCATGATTCAAAATCATAAAGTTTAGCTGAAATAAAATTAAATAAATAAATAAAAATCAAGTCCAAGTACTGCAATAATTTTAGTTTATTGTAACTAAAAATAAGTCACAGTTTTCCCCTTGAAATATTCAAGTGGAGACTAGACTTCCATCCATCTGGCAGGGGGCATCCATAATTGGGAGGGAATCAAAACTTTCATAATGGTGACACATTTATGCAACTGTAGCCTTTTTATGGGTGTTGGAAATAAAATATGATATAAGATTGATTACTTTTGCCCCTTCTGAGAAATCTGTGGAATCTGTGGAATGCCTAAATTAATGGCCTGAATGTGGGTTGAACTTGATGGCCCAAATGGCATTTTCCAAGTCCATGGTTTTTATTTTTGTTTAAAAATAGTTGCGGTTGTTAAAAACATGCTCTCCTAGTTGCCTCTGATTTGTTTTCAAAATGTGATGCAGCAATGCATTAGCAGCTGCAAAGTTTCCTTTCAAAAATTACTTTTGAGAGACATTGGAATTGGATCTCCAAATGCCTTCTTGAATCTTTCCTCCTACTGTTTAATTTTAAAAGCTGAATAAGGAGAAAGAAATGGAATAGATGAAGATTAGCTCTTACCAAAACATATCAGTAATTTTTTTAAAAAATTGAAATGTATAACAAGCTTTCTAATATCTTAAAATGCATTAAATATACAATGAGTTGTGGCCTTGCAGCTATTTTTTAAACATTTCTTTAACCACCATAGTTTTGATCTGATGAATGGGAATTTCCTGTTTCAAGCTGTAACTCTGCATTGTAGTCATCTTTCAAAAATTGCTGCAAAAAGCATTCATATTTTGGTTTAGAATGTTTAAATTATTAATTTCCAGACATCAGCAAACAGAGATGTCCTCTTGAAACTTTTGTTATAGTGTCAAGTTTAGGAGAAATCATTCTTTTTCTATATCCTACTTTGGTCAGATTGGACCCAGAACATTCATTTCAGAGTACATTTTAGAAACAAACTGACAAAATATCTTCAGAAGAGAACAATTTGTCAAACAATTAATATATTAGCAATTAATATAAGGTACCTATAAAAGGAAGAAAAACACAAGTTTATATGAAACAGTTAAAAGTGTTGGATATGTTTAACCTTGACAAGAGAAAAGAGCAAGAAGACACAATAGCTGTCTTCAATTATCTGGTTGGTTATCATGTAAAAGAAAGGGTAGAATTGTTCCGGAAAAGAGAACAAAGAACAATGGGTTTAATTACAAATTCAATGGGACAACAGGAAAATTTTTCTAACAGTAAGAGTTGATTAACAATAGAGCAGACTGCTTGGGAATTGGTGGACCCTTCTTTGTAGTAAGTATAAACTGGGTGGCCATCTGGTAAAGATGCTGAGGCAGTAGATTTCTGTATTGTGTAGTTAGTTGAACTAAATAATTTCCAATCCTTACATACCAATGTCATTTTTTACCATTTCTTTTGTGGAGGAAGGAGGGTGAAAGAGTATATAAGGGTGAATAAGTCTGTGGATAAAGCCTTTTTTGTATGCCTAATTCTTTCATTCTGATATTTTTGTGCACAGATGGACCATTAAAGGAAGCTTACTCTGTGGGAATCGAGGAGGATTGTCATTGACATCAGTCAGGGTGATGTTCACCATGGTGGTTCCTGATAATCCGCCCATCTGGCCCCCCATATCCTTTGCCTGGATAACAACCTGATATTGCTCTCTGTTTTCTCTGTTCATATTTGGCAGAGCTGTTCTAATGATGCCTGAAAAAAGAAATAGACAACAATTTGTCATCACTCTGTATGGAGCAATATGTTTATTATTAGAAAAGAATCTTAAAATGCCAAGCACAGTTTAATAAATGCAATGAACAAAGAAATTACAAGTAGGTGATAGTGGCAATTATATGTCAAGTAGCAGTTTATACATGAAACAGCAATTCTGAGTTTGCAAGTTCAAACAATGAGGGAATATTTTTGAATGCTTTGCATATTAAGAACAAAATCAACTAGCTCTTTAAAGTAGTAAATTAATAAAAAAGGAAGATAATTTCTGCAAAGCATACTCCCTCATGTGTTTATTTTAGTAAATGCAGGAAACTTTTTGCGGAAGAAGGGAAAATATAATTCATTCTCTATCTGAAATGCGACTATCACTTCATTTTGCATACTGTATACAACTTCTTTCCTATATATTCTTTTTTAGATACTATTATTAATCTTTGTTTTTTGACTGCTCTTCTCATTTTTACATTATAAAGACTTTTAAAAAGTGACAAAGAACACATCTCCTCAATTTATTCTTTTACATCTAGAGTATTGTTTTCAGTTCATCTTAGACCAACTCCTGGCTTGACAAGATCAGAATTGTCTGAAAGTGTCAAATTCCGTATTTCTGGAATGTAGCTCAGTATTACATCTGGATTTTTAACTACAACACTTTTTCCCAATGGCTGCATTAATAAATATATTCTTACGGCTTATATATTTCAACAGTTTAGAAAATCTTCCAATTCCAAAGAGGCTGTTAAGTTATTCATATATAATTTGAACACTGTTGGAGTCAAAATACACCTTTGTTCCCTCTATGTTGAGGGGATTAAATTAGTTAAGCACTATTGGGACTATATCAAATCTGCGAAAAGTACTTAGAGTATAATTCCATTATGAGAAAATCTGTCAAGTTCAGGATTTCCTTATCTTTTCCCATAATTCCCTTCATATAGAGTCTCAAACTGCTTTTAAGTCAAAAAAAGATTATGTTTTAGTCCTCAGAAATATGTCTCTGTGAAACAGTATAAGATCAGACAGTGATCCAATATAAAATAACTTGCTCTGAAGTCAGCCTGCTGTGTTTCCAAGATTTTAGAGTATGTTGGCCACATTCCTAACTAACTTAAGAGATGCATAGTAATGTTTGCATACCACTGATAACAAACCAATGGGGCAATAGTTGGAAAGGTGTCTTGGAAATCGTTCTTAAATATAGGTACTACAAAGAAGTTCAACTATTTTTCAAACTTAGTTCCATTGATTTTCTGAAATTGGACACTCACATTACTTATTTCAGGCATCATATATATCACCATTATTAACTTTCAACACTTTTTTTAAAGTTTTCTATAGAATTGAATTGTGGGATTTTCCTTCAGATACATCATCTTTTAAACATCTATTAAGCCCCTTTGTCCCTGAAACTGTTGAAATTAGACTATATCATTTTAACAATATATAAATTCTATACAGTACCAAGCATAGGATTCAGATAAATTATTTTCAAAATGTAGGGTCCTTGGGGCTCTTGCCATGTGAGTATTGATGGAAGTGAAACTGCTAGGCAAGTTAACAGTAAACAGCCCAAACAAAGACCCTCTAGGACCACCTCCACCAACTCCGACATGGCAAACCACTTGAATATAAACTGAGATCAAATCCCATTCCTTAGCAGTACTGATGATGTTACCTAGTTTGGATAATGAAACGACTGCAAGAAAACAATCAAGGTCAGAGAAAACCAATGGTCGCTCATTTCAGCCCTGAGTTATAAATAGCTTTGCTTTGCTTTGCTTTTCGCTTTGCTTCTATTCCAGTAATCATTAATAATCAATTTAATCACGGTCAGAATTCTTTGTTTAGCCCTTTTCCCCTAGCTTCAGATTAGGAAACAACAATGCCTTAGGTAAATCCAGATCAAAATTTAATTGCTACCCAATTAATACCCAGATATGAATTTTAGTTACAGTAATTAAGTAAAAATTTCTCTTATAGCAATTCTGAATATGACATGCAGCTGGATAATGTGAAAAAGTAATCTGAGTACCATTTTCTGACAAGGCAGAAATCCTTAATTAAGAACAATAACTACAACAACACCTGTTTCTGGCTCCACAGAGAAATATGGCTGGCCTTGAAGTATGCTGTAGATAATTCTGGCACTATTTCCATAGGAAGGGTCATCAGCGTCACTGGCTGTGACTTGAACAACAGACGTACCTAGAAAATTCAAATGGAAATTAATTAGGTATCATGTCAAAAGCAATGCACTTCTTTTCTTTGGTTGCTTTATTCATGAAAACATTTATCAACATTATATTTTGACCAGAGAGTTGAGGGGCCTACAGATAATTATATTATCCTTACTGCAATAACAATGAAAACACCTCAGAGTCATATATTTATGAAATTCATGCTGCTTACTAAAAGACGCATTTGATTTTTCCATTTATTTTCCTTCATCATAATAGTGTCTTTCCCAAATCATATCTTGGAATGTTCAGAATTTTTTGTTTTTCCTCCACTCCTTTGAGAAAATAAAAATAAAGGTATCCCTTTTACAGACAATTTTCAAAATTGAGGCACCATTTTTAGTGATAGGCCATATTTCCTCCAATTTCTAAAAAAAAAAGTGTCATTATTTCAGCATGTCATTTCTGTGTTGGTACCAACATTTAGTTCTTAAAATCCTGAGAACATCTTTATGTTCACACCATGTATGTTCCCTCTTGACATATGATAACCGACAGGATGGGACTGTTGCAAGGAGAAAGGAAATGCTAGTGTTTTTCTGGCAGTTCTGTGACTTCAATAATATTTAGTTGACAAGGAACTTTGGTCGTGATTTACCAGTAATATGAATGCTGTTTCTTGAGTTAAGGACGTTTTCCTCATATATTATGTAAAATAATATAGGTTTTGTTGGCTCTTGATGGTTACTTGGGTGATAAAAAAGACAGATACTAAAGTCCTTTTTAAAAATAGAAAAATGCCAGGGAATGTAATTCCAAAATTCACATAAAATATTTATTTTTCTTGAAAAGATGTTGGCAGCCCCTGCCTCTGAACTTGTTATGTACTTTTGAAAGAGTTTCTATTCTAGCATTTTTTGTAATTACCAAATAACGGTAATGAGAACAGACGATATATCATTTCAAAGATGACTGGGAAATTCTATCAATATGCCTTAAATCACTAGTAAGAAAAGGCTTTAAAACACATATGTCAAACACAAGGCCTGCAGGTCTAATCTGATCTGTTGCCTGCTTGAATTCGGCCTGAGGGGCCACCTTGGAGGCAAATGAAGTGCTCCCTGAGGTGGCGACAACGATGCAGGTAGAGGGCCAGAGACTGCAGGGATAGGTGATGAGAGGCTGGCAGAGGCCACAGGTGGAAGATGACAGGTGTAGGAGGCCACAGGGGGTCAGTGATGGCCACAAGAGGGCCATGAAGGACTTCGGGGGCATTGATGATGGGCGTGGGAGAATTGGGGAGGGTCGTGGGGGCATCAACTATGGGTGCAGAAGGACTGAGGAGGACCATGGGGGCATCAGCTATGGCTGCAGAAGGGCCAGGGAAGGCCGCAGGAGCATCAGCGATGGATATGAGAGGGCTGTGGAGGGGTCGGCGATGGCTGCAGGAGGGCCACAGAGGCATTGGCGAGGACTGTGGTGCATTGCAAAGCATAATTTGGTCAGTTTTAACAGCAAAGTGAATTCTCCCCTGTAGCTTTCTTGCCTTTCCCCATGCTAATCACTTGGAAGACTAATCCATGCTGATCAATTTGAATACATTAAGAGCCTTCCTTTCTATTTCATCTCTATCTTTAGCTATTTTAGAACTGCACAGTCTTCAAAGACCTCTGAGTTAAATTTAAGAGAAATTCCTGACTCAGCCTTCCAGCAGTACCCTGCTTGTTATATTTCTGCATATTATACTTACGTTTCTAGAGAATTATTTCATTTTTGTCTGCCAGCCATGCTTTTATTCCTGTCAGTGCAGTGCTTATGTGCAGTGCTTATGTGCATTGCATTGTAAAACTCTGAGTCCCTATGCAAAGCATTCAAGACTTTTAGAAGGAATTTCTAAACTGTGCAGTACTATTTTCCATCCCCCTTTTTTCAGTTGAGTTTTATCTAAACTCATCAAGAAACCATATTTTAGGAAACTATCATTCTTAGTTTTGATAATTAGGATATTCTGCACAATACCATATATAATATCAAGCAATATTGCTCACGGAAAAGCAAGATTCAATAGCCATCTGTTCCTTTTCCTTCTTTCTTGAAATTTTAAAAAAGCCCTTGGTGAGAATTATTTATATTATTTCTCTTCAAACTTTTTTGACTTTTGTGGCCTAGAATATTGCAAAAAAAACAAACCTACTAGACACACATCTAAGCCTACTAAGGCCTAAAGTACACAATTTGCTTTCCTTACTTGAGTCATCCAAGTTAGAATCTAGACAGGTGGAGCTCAGATGTGATCTTTTACTATGTGGCATTGTTAAATAAGTGTTTTGACTCCCACCAAAATGGATAAAAATGTTAATGCAATGAAAATTAACTTTTGGGAGTGGCAAGGATCATTATAGTAGACATGAACTGGATTTAGTGAGTTAATATGAAAACATCAGGATCCAAAACCCAAGAAGATATGCAGGATCCTTTGTTAATCAGAATCAGAATTCATTTTGCCAAGTGTGTCAGGACACACAAGGAATTTGTCTTCAGTGAACATGTTCGATGTCTAATACAACTGTGATTACAACAAAGAAACAATCAAATATACAATTCATAGACATTTGAATATATAAGCATAATCACAACTGAGTATAGTTAAAACCTTGCCCAACTAAACTACTTGCATCATTAAAGATACAATCTGAGAACTTTTAGGGAGGATCTGATTCTACCCTCTTCCTCCCAACCAAACTCTCTGAACTTTTGCTGTCTTATTCCTCTGGAATTCATTCCCTCCTGAGAATCCAGACTACATTTCACCACAAAAACAGTGGTTATATAATGAGCTAGGACCAAGAAATGAGTTTATTGTAGGCAATAAAAGCTTAATGAATGAGTTTAGGTCACCATGTCTCTTAGGATAAAGTACCTCTAAGGCTGGTGGTTGTGAAGAGAGAGTAATGTTTATTCTGCCTTAAGTTGTGGAAAAAAGTTAAGATATAAATTAACAAATAAGTAAAATGTTAGCAAAATATTATTAAAAGTCAGATATCTCTGCAAGCATTGTTTTGTAACTAGAAGCAAGATTGTTCTGAAGAAGCTTCTCAGCTAAGAAGCAAAATGTGTCCCTTAAGGAAAAAAAACAAAAAAAGAAGGTACTTCTTGAATGAGAAGTGAAGCATCTTCCTCAGGAGAAAAAAAACAAAGTCCAGTTGCCTTTTGAAAAAGCCCCTCTGAGAGGATAGAAACAAGAATCTGTCTGTATGTCTGTCTATGCTGGAGTATGTCCTGTATTTCCCATTAGGCAGATTGATGACTTTATCTTAGCAACCAAAATACAAGTGAATTGCTTTGTGATAATGTATAGTTTTGCCATTCTGAGATGTTCCTTCAATTTCATTCTTTCCATACTAATTTTTTTTTCTGATTTAGACTTCATACAATAACATCTATAGCAACTCTGCTTTCAGAGTTACTTTCTCAATTCATATAAGAATTGAGTGAAATGTTTTTTATATAAATACATTGCATGATGAAGAAGCAATAATAACAGTATTATCCAATAAGACTACTAGGACAAACAATGGTAAGATGAAGGATGCCTTGTTAAGATGTATAACAGATCTAGTGAAAAAGATGGAGGATCATATTAATGATGGAGTCACTGAAAAAGCCTAAGGGGGGAGGAAATTGAAGCTGCTAAAAATACCATGCTTTACTTCTGAAGTCAAAGACAAAAAGGACACCGGCTCCAAATGTTAGCAGGGTAACTTCTGGGGACTGCCTGTGGACCCAGAGAGAGATCATACCTGGGTGAATTTTGCCCTGATATTTCTGAGAGAGGAGACAGAAAAGAATAAAAGCTGAACGCTCAACAAGGAAGGATGTCAGCAATCAGCAATGGTGAGAAAATTATAGCCAGAGCAATTCAAAGGATGAGCTATTAAATCCTGAAATTCCAAGGTTATAAAAGTTTGGTAGAGAAAGCCATAGAATAAGTAGACTAGGAGGCAGAAAGGGAATGAATATTGCAAAGTAACAACCATGGACAGAATAGCAGCTGCAGAGCTAGGAAATTTGTGTTAGTCTTATTAACATGACAAAAAACTAGCCCACAAAAAGCGATATGTGTAAGTTTGCATATGTGCACACAAACATTGAAAATTGATGCTGCAGAAAGAAGAAAAATGCTATTGAGGAGGGGGCTTTGAAAACTAAGGCTTAAACCATAGCCTCTAGATCTTTTAATCTAACAACGACTTCTGGGATAATCATTGATTGTTTCGTACACAGCGGATTTATATTTAGGACATATACACTACTTATGGAGTAATGAGGGAATGAGGAAAAGTTAAACATCTGGTGCTGTAGAATCTTAGTGAAATCCCTTTGAATACAGAAACAAAAAACAAGATGTAAAATGTGGGTTTTCTTTTGCTATATAAAAGCAAAATCTTTTTCAACAGGTCTTTTGTCCTTCAGATATATAGCATTAGGATGCCATGTCATTGATACATTTTCATTTGTTTTACCAGCCACAATGGGTCTGAGTGAATGAACAAACAATTCCTGGCTGCTTGAAACAGTGCTCCATGGGACTAGTTATTTGTGCGAAGGGTCTCCTCTCACCAAGCAGGTCTACTGACATACTTAGTTAATTACTTGTCAATGTATCCTGTGTTTTTCTAGCTCTTCCTGCTTGTGTGCAACAACCTTTCCTTAAATGCAAGGTGAATTCAGCTAGGTAAGGAAGGAACACCATTTCCCAAAATGGTGTTCCATTCTACAGATGATTCTTTTTTTTTATATATAATAAAATTTTTTATTGGTCAACAATAAACAAAATTATAGCTTACAATATGTGGAATTTCAA
>JANHFO010002845.1:45501-62028 GCA_032468095.1 Pareas carinatus | reverse complement strand
TACATTTCTTTAAAGCTGTTTTGTAGGTTTGTTTTTCTTGCTTGCTTCTTATAATGTTCATGGGAGTGGTTGATACTTTTTAGGAACCTTACGCCTTCCTTTGAACTTCCTTTTGACTTTTAATTTGTGACTTAATTTCTCTTCCTTATGTATAACCATCTCTTCAGCAGCTTGTTGTTTTATTTTTATTACTTCCAGTTTATCAGTGTAGTTGTTGTCCATACTACAGTCATCTGTCTTGTCTTTACTTTTGTGTGCACATTTCATCTATTTTTTGCGATATTATATTAAAATTTCTGTAAATCCATAAATCCATCCATAAATGTCATTATCATTTCGTTCATACATTTTAAATTTGTATTGTTATTCTTATTTTTTGTAGCTGTCCCTCTTTATATTTTGCTTAGCAACAAGTCCTGGAGTTTCATTTCTTTGTAAGTCCAAATATTATTCTCTCATACTGAGATCAACAATGCAGCTGCAATCCAAGTTCAAAGTCAGGCACTCATTTCACCTCTAGACACTTTATTTTAGTACAAAGATTTTTTTCTTTTTCTTTTTATAATTAATACTTTCTGTTTTCGGTCGCTAATTTTTTCTCTCTTTCAGGTATTAACTTTTTAAAAATTCCTTTTAATCAAGTAGCATAGTCTTTTGGGATAGGATTTTGAAAACTCACCCAGGTGGCTAGATATTGATTGCCATCTTTTTTGTGGCTTGCTTACAAACCAGACATTCTTGCTTCAGGCTCATCTGCGGCTAAACACTGCGAAGTTCGCAGCACAGCATAGCAGATCTTTTGAGGGGTTCCTTCACAGTCCCAGGGTGGTCACCACCTCCCCCAGGACTGCAGAACATCCCCTTCATTTGTTGCCTCTCCAGGGCAACTTTAGGGTTGGCTCCAGGCATGGAACTGACCCTATTTACTAGCTGTCAGGCAGTTTGGTTCGGAAGCCTCCTGAATCTGTTGCCACACTGTCCACCAGAAATCCAGTAAAGTGTAGGTCTCTGCAAGTCAGAAGAAAAAGATTGAAAACATGCTGAGACAATTCTGTAACTCAATTTATAATTTATTGAGATATGAGCATACACTGCCAGAATGGGGAAGGAGTTTATTTCAGTGACATTCGATTGGAAACTAATAATCAGGCAATAACCTTTAAAGCTGCAGACAGGTTCAAAGTAGGGCACTTAGAAGTATTTTAAATATAGGTTAGGGAGAATCAGAAATGTGGAATTTAGAGTTAAATTTATATTTGGAGAAAATCTCAACTTGAATAGAGAGGAAAATTAGAAAATAGAAGAGACTGAAATTATACCTTTCCTGAATCTGCATTTGGGCTCAGCAAGATCTTTCAACAGCCAAGGCTTGACACAATGCCTAGGAAACAAGAAAGGGATTGGTTGTGAGTAGCAACACAAACATAGCAGCAATAATGAGGAAGAAGCAGTGAGGTTTAGCATCTTATATTTATTTATACAATTTATATGGTCGCTCATTTTATCAGGTGAGTCTGGGTGATATTGAAGATTTTTGAGAACACAAAAACCACAATATACAGACCCTACACCCAAGAATAAAACAATGATAACTTTTTGTCTATGAAGTGTCAAATTCTTCCTGGATCTGCTTGGCAGAAATGAAGCTTGATTCTTTAAGTGAATTTGTCATTTGGGATAGGAGAGAGGGAAGAGCAGAGGTCTGTGAGAAAAGTTACATGTTTTTAACAGGTGTGCTATCTATCATGTGCCATTCTCCATGACAATGCGCTGGAATGTCCTGGTTACGAGAAGATGCCTCCAGGACAAGTGGGAGTGACTGAGGAAAATAACTTTTAAAATACGACTTTTGTTTTCCCACAACAGAGTCATCTTCCGGAGTCTTTGTTAACCTGTTGTTACCTCTCTAATAAATCAATGAACTTTTACAATGGATTACTGTCTTTGTTACTTTGAGGGAGAGGAATACAGGAACCTTGACATGGAGATTCTTAGTTATCCAGGTCATGGTTGTCCCAAAGGTGCTTTTCAAGAAGCAACTGGACTTGCTTGTTTTTCTTTGAAGACATTTTGCTTCTTATCTGAGAAACATCTTCAGCTCTGACTGGATGGTGGTGAATGGAAAAATTTATATTTCTTGCTGCCTGCATGACCAGCTGTCTGCAAATAATATAAATCCTTCCATTCATCATCATCTCGCCAAACAGAGAAGTCTCTTTGAATGAATGGGAGAAAGACTGCCTATGTGCAGACAGCCCAAGTCACAGTCAACTGAAAAAAAAGCGATACTGAGTCATTGTTGCTGAACAGCTGATGGTCAACAGCGTGTTAAAATCTGGATGAGTCTATTTTTTATTTCTTCTCCTGATGAATTTGAAAAGAAAGATACTCTGATTTGGAAAAAGAAATTCCAGAAACAAAACTCCTCAAAGAAGTAAAAAGTGGTGGAATACTATAAAGCATGTGGGGGGGGGGGATTCAAGGAATATAGAAGAATATTTAACAACAGAATGGGATTGTTTTAAAGGAAATTTTGATTATTTGATTACTTTAAAAATATGAATTTTTATGAGAAAAACTTGAAAAAAGAATTTTCTTTAGATAAGACCCAAGCAAGGGTTAGTACTCCAGCAGCAGATGCTAAGTTCCCACTGGCTGATCCTGAGTGGGATAATATCAACCTGGCACCTAGAGGAAATATGTAAGTGCCTCAAAAGCCATTAGCACAAGCCTTTGACGTGGGGCAACTGAAAGATGAACCCCCGGCAGAATTGTTAAACAGGGTCAAGGATTGTTTGAATCACTATTCTGGCCAGCATAGCATTCTTTGCCGAAAGTGCAATTTCTGACAACGGCATGGTCAAATATACAAAAGTAAATTCAGGAAGTAGATGACTGGGCTACATCATGTAAAAGTAGCACAGATAATGTGTATATGTAAATAGAGATCAGGCAGAAAAGCCAAATGCTGATCTCTGTAATAATTGCAACAAACAGGCTGAGAGAGAGGGGGAAAAGGAGAATTAGGCAGAACAAGGGTTACAGGGGAAATAGCTGGGGAAACTTAGTGGAGATGCCCAGGTCAGGAAAAGGGATTTAACCCTTAAAGGAAATCAAATACAGGCAGGAAATGTTTTGTGATGGTGTGTTTTACCTCAGGGGTTTTCAGAACGTCCAGTTGGGCAGTTGTTAGAACATGTGTTGGAACAGTTAGCCTTACCAGAATAGTGAATTTAACACATTATGTAGATGATTTATTACTTTCAGGGAACAAGGAAGGTGAGGTTGAAAAAGGAACAAATGACTTGTTGATTTTTCTTGGCCAGCAAGAGCTGAGTGTGTCACGGAAAAAGTGTAGTGTTGAGAAACTGAAGTTAGATATCTAAGACATGTGATACGTCAAGGCTGCAAGAGGCAAAATCCAGAATGGGTTGAAGAAATAGTTATATAGCCTATATCTGTAGGATATTGTAGATTGTGGATGGCTATGTGGAAAAGATTAATTTTCTGTATGAAAATTTGTTGGAAGATGAACCATGGAAAGTGAAGTGGAGAGAAAATTTAAAAGGAGTATGCTCCTGTGTTGTGTTTACCCGATTTGAGAAAAAAACAGTCTTCCACTTGTTTGTAGCAGTGGAAGATTAAATATCCAAAGGATTGCTAGCTCAGATATGGACTAGGAAGAAGAAACCAGTAGCATTTTTGTCAAAATTGATGAATTCTTTAGTGCGTGGTTAGACTTTTTGTATTCATGTGGTGGCAGCCATGACTCTGTTAGTGGAGGAGAGTTGGAAGTTTCCTTTTGGGGGAGCTTTAGTTGTGAGAAAGCCCATGGATGGCTTACTGATTCTGGAATTTGAAATATGAGGTAATATTGTGATCCCAGGAAAATCTGGTTCTCTCTACAGATGGGAATTGAAATCTAGCAGAGTTCCTAGCTGAGGAGAGGAAAGAGTAGGGAAATGTAGAGCATGATTGCAAACCAAAGTTAGGGAAGATTTGGAGGATATTCCAAAAAGATGGATATGCAGTGATTAAGATACTGCTAAAGTGTTGGAAGCAGGAAGATTGCTGTCACTTTTTTGCTTTTGTTTTATTACAAGCCTTGAAAATACTGACAAATGGGTGGGCTAGCAGAGCACTCAGAATGAAGTCACTTTAGGCAGCCATGTTGTCCTTTGGAAGCCAAAGTCTCATGAAATATATACTATGAAGGAACTCCTTCTATTGGGCTTTATTTTAGTTGTTTTATTACTACTGTTACCATTTCATGCACAGAAATGTTGGTTGGAGTGTGCTTGGTTCCAGATACTAAGAGAAACATAGTTGTTCCAGGTTGCAATGGAGACAAGCAGGGGGCAAGTAGGAAAGTTGGAAAGGAAGAAGGGAAGGTACTTTGAAGATGGGTGGGAGTGTGAGAGGTCAACACTTGGTTTCATACAAATAGATAAGCATTCCTCAACTATCGTTAACTCAAGATGTGTGGCCTTCAACTCACAGAATTTCCCAGCCGGCATTCTAGCTGAAGTTCCATATACCAAACCAGTACAATAGATAGTTGTAATAAGGAACAGAATCAGAAGCCAGTACATAAGTGTCAGGAGCTAAGCAAGGGAGGAAAGGGGTGGTACCAAGATCAGAATGGTGGGGGAGCAATCAGGTGAGTGGGCTCTTATTATTTAATAATAAGTGTATTTAATGTTATTATTATTGAAATTTATTAGCTTTTGAACCCCAGTGGGACTCCAATATATCATGAGAGAAGATGTCAAGGGGAGTACAGGAGAAAGGAGCAGTGCCCACCAGTCTTGCCCTACTTATGTCAAGTTCTCAGCATTCCCTTGTTCAAGAATCAAACAACCAATCCATGTCATAGAATAAGTTGTTGTTTTAATAGATTCAGAAGGGCAACAGAAAAACTAGTATTTACTCAGAGATGAGGAATGCTAAAACTGATGCATCTTGGGTGTTCATTCACAGTTCAGCCGATCGCTGTTAAGGTTCCTCCTCCATCACTATGGTGATTATCTTGGTGGCTTCTCTGTGTGTCATGTGGGCAGTCACACTTGATAAGCATTTCTACATAGACATCCTTCTCTGTAGTTTCCAAGGAGATCAACACCCCCCTCCAACTTCCAACCATGGCAAATTCTCAAAGGATCACGGCCTGGTTCATTTACAGTCACAATAAATTTAGAAAGGAATTTGACAGTAACATATTTTAATCAATACTTAATCTATTTCATAATCCATAACTCAAATTTATAATTCAATTAGCCAACCTCCTATCTTTTATCTATCATTTCATTCCTGTCTATTTCCATTTCATCTTTACCAATAAAATTCTTAATTTAATTCTAAGTTTCTAAATTCTTATCTCTTTTTTTCCTTTCTACCCTTCTATCTATATCAAACCCAACACATAAAACAAACTTTCACAACATTACCTTACTTAATACAACCACCAATCTTTTACACCTCTTATAGTTCAAAGCTTTATTACAATCTCTCATTTATCCTCATCATTTTCATTTATCCCTTTAACTTTTCTTTTGTCATCAACCTTCATTTCTATATGGTTTTTTAACAAAAATATTTTAAATTAACCTATACCTCTCCTGGCTAGCCACTCTTCATCAAACACTTTAATAATTAAATTCTCTGTTTTAGCAAATGTCTCTATAACCAACTTTCTTTCTCTTTTTAGCCCACATTCCTGTATTATGCATTTTTTCACTTCCTTTTCCCAATTCCTTCTGCTTGATTCCCCCTTTCCTACTTCAGATTCTTTTCTCCTTTCCCTCCAGTCCAACGTTCAGTTTACAACTTTTTAAGCCCACATTGTAATGGTATTTCTTTCTTTTCCACCCACTTTCCTGGAAGAACTACTGAGTTTCTCCATCTTTTTAATTCTTAACACCAATGTTTCTTTTATTTTTAATCTCTGATTTTTGTTCTTTTTCCTCAATTTTCTCCTTCTTCTATTTTGCTTTGGTACTTTTTCCAATTCCAAAAGTCTCTTTTAAATTTGCTTTTTTCTTTGTTTGTGGTGATATCTCTCCCCTGATTTAAGCAATTGTTCTATTTGCAACATAAATTTATCAGGCTTTTCTTTCTTCATCTCCTATGTGGAAACCATTTTGTCCAACTCTCTTTTTTCAAATCCAAGTCTTTAAATTCTAATTGTTAAATAATTCAAAACCATTGTCAAAGTCTTCATATCTTAAATTTATAGTCCACCTTTTTGTTCCACCTCAAAAGTCCAAATCTTTGAATATCTTTCCCTTTATTTTTTTTTCAAACACATATCTATTTATAATCCACTGTGCTTTTGTTTTTTTTTCACCACTCGTTCTTATCAGGGTCCACGTCTTCAAATTTCGACTCTTAAATGTTATTTTAATTTCCCCCTCTTTATTTCAAATCAGAGCTCACTTTCAAATCACCATAATTTTAATCTAAATCCATCCAATTTACTGTTCAAACAATCTTCTATTATTACAATTAGTCCACAAGGTTTGTAGATTTAGTCATTTTAATCACTTTCCATACTTCTTTCCTTTTTCAAATATGCTTAAATCTTCTTTAATCACTTTAGCTCCCTCTAGATTTCAGACACCTTTAAAAAAAAGTCTTTTGGGGGGCAAGAGTCCTCTATTTTCCTCTATTATTCAGGCACACAATTTGGAAGTGTCAATTTTTAATAAGAAAACTTCTCACCAAGCTGGAGGTATTCTTCATCATTTTCTTCATCAGCTTGCTTTCGTGAGTGGATGTTAATCTTGGCATTCCAAACTTCCCTTAACGGCACCACAAGTGCGAATGCCGTTTTTCCTGATGGGGAAAGGGTGATAAATAGATTCCTTCATGCTGATCACCATTTAGCATTCATCCTTCTTCTTCAGACACTCCTCCAGGGTGTCGCCAGGCACTTCATGTGCCCCCAATTTGGGGGAAACAAGACTTTAGTGACTGGAGCCCCAGCCACCTCATCTTCATCAGAGAGAGACAAAACTGGAAGTCTTGTCATTTATATTTTGGTAGAGTCTTCTCTGACTTGAAATAGTTGAGAAAAAATAATTCAGGCCTCACAGGGTTCTATTTTCCTAGCTATTTCTATCATTTATTGCTTTACCTTCTTCAATTTCCTGGTGCTACACCATTTTTTTAAAATTAGGCTTGTCTTGATCTTTAGATTCTTCAGTTTTCACTCTTTAATGCTTTCTTTAAAAAAGTACTTGCATCTAATCTTAAATTCTTTATCATGGTCTCGTCTGATCTTTCACTTTGAGATTGAATATGATTGTGCTTTTGGTTTTCTAATTTCAATATCTCTAGTTCTTATGTAACCACTACTATTCATTGCTAGCCAAGCTGATTGTATGCTTGATAGAAATTATTTTAGTCTTGTAAGAGACAGATTCACATCAGTCTTTATAGGTGCAGGTCTTTTGTGAGCACTACCTTCAATGCTAGCAATCTTTATCTACAGATAATTCTTCATATTATGGTTCATCATATGAGTCATGGTGGTGCAGTGGTTAGAATGCAGTGTTGCAAGTAACTCACTGCTTGCTATCCGGAGTTTGATCCTGATCAACTCAAGGTTAATTCAGCCTTCCATTCTTCTGAGGTCAATAAATTGAGGATCTAGATTGTTGAGGGCAATATGCTGACTTTGTAAACCACTTAGAGATGGCTGTAAAGCAGGGGTTCCCAACTCCTGGTTCGTGAAATGGCATCAGTCCGCAGCATGCCAGAAACTGGGCAGCGCAAACAAGCGACGTTCTATTCGTGTCATGCAGACAGCAAGTGAAACCATGTTCACTCTGGTCAGAGGAAAAAACTCTCTCCACAGAACTTGTCCCTGGTGCCTACTGTTGTAAAGTACTATGAAGTAGTATATAAGTCTAAATGCTATTGCTATCATACAGTCAGCCAGATGATTAAACTGGATTTGGTATTTTTATCCAACTATCAAGTCCTTCCCAAGGACCTGGGATAGGCAGATGTTGTTTGATGATGTTAAATATATTGTTGCAAGATGTAATGTGTTCCAAGTAAAATCACCTTTTGAAATTGAATGGTGGTGACTAATATAACATATATTATCATATTGCAATTAATTATTATTTGTTTACAACAATGCAAAGTTACAGCTGTTCTTTAGATGATTTTGGCTTTATATACATCAAGTTCTTCCCAAGAACTTAGGATGTCATAATGTATTGGTGTAATAAATGTGTGGATCCAAGTAGTGTGGCATTTTGCAATTGACAGATGGAAATTTTGTCAATGCACAAGTTTTCTATATGCTGTCCAAGGCTTTCTAGTATGGTACCTAGTGTACCTAAAGCTATAATCTTATTGTTATTTAAGCTATTGGTAAAAAAGGCTAATATAAGATATTAATCTTATTCCTTTCTACATCAAAGGAACACCATCACATAGGAAGATACTATATATAACATGCAGCCACTCAACTCATTTCTGTCTTAAAATAAAAATAGATTTTTTTTATTATGTTATTTTGTAAATTATATAATCTGATCTCCACGTAAAATAACCTTTGGAGAACCAGTTAATCCTGGTTAATTTAGACAATATTCTTAATATAAATCAGCCTATACTTGAATTACCTAAACGTACAGTAGGATCCATCAATTCATGCTTTTTTCCATTTTTGAATGGTATACTTACCAACCACTGACATTTCAGGAACACTTGCTGTATAAACGTCTTCTGGAAATGTTGGCTCATTGTCATTGATATCATGGATTTTGATGACAAACTCTGATTCGGGTTCCACTGGTTGGAGTGTTCTACGGTTAATAGCCTGGGCACGTAGGGTATAGTAAGCCTTCTCTTCTCTGTCAATTCTTCTTGTGGCATGAATGTCTCCTGTTTTCTCATCAATAATAAAAAGAGTGCCAGCCCCATCTCCTGATAAGATGTACTTGAGAGATCCATCTCCTCTGTCTTGGTCAGAATGAAGCTAGAGCAGAAAAAAAAGGACAATAAGCAAGGAGAAAGATACAGAGCTGTGTAAACGTAATAACAACAATAATAAACCAGTTAATTAGGATATATTAATTTCCACATGATTATTTGTAGAAAGTATGAACTGACAAAATTTATTCCAAATCACAGAAAGTGTAATGGGGGTCAGTACAATAGCAGTTATAGCAAACTTCTTATTACCAGAACACTCTTAATACAGAGAATAATCTTGATAGCTTGGTTTTGGTCATAAGAGTTTAGTTTTTCTAGCAACACCTGTTCTGCAGAGCAGAACATTTGTGTCACAAATGTTACAAGAATTTTATGTTAATGCTGACCTTTTCTTTCTTGAAAATGAATCTATTAAACATTCACAACCTGCTGTATTGGTTGTAAATTCTCTAAGCAGATAAAAGACATGACAGGATACATATTAATTAAGTAATATCTTGTGCTGTTGGTGGACTTTAAAAAAAATCTCAAAGCTTTGTATTTATTTTAAAAAATTATATGGAGGATACTCAGAAACTTGTTAGTAAACTGCAATCTCCTAATGCATTATTTCCAAAATCTAAAATGTATTAGATATGGAATGAAAGAGTTTTAGACATGGTACATTTTTTTATCTAAGAAAGGACTAGAGACCTTGATTTATTTATCTCTAACAGCTCTGCCACTTGAAGAAATAAATTTATTGTATTAATCTAATTTGTATTCATAATGGTCAATTTTTGGTGCATATGGGTATTGGTCATACTGATTTTGGAGTTGTCACAGAAGTTGTATAGGAGCAGATGTTTCATGGAAAATCTCCTGCTTAGTGTTAGGCAGATATTATTTTATTCACACAGGGTTAGACCATCTTGCTTAGCCCAAATGATCATGTCACTCATCCTATCAGAGGTCTTTAGATAATACAAACAATGGTTTCTCTGGAATATAGCCTGGCATGAAAGCAGACTGAAAAGCACCTGGATAACCTGCTTTCCTCAGCGGCCTTACACAGCTCTCTCTTTCTCCTCTCCTGTCCTCCTTTTTCTTCACCTAACTTCATTCTGATCAGGAAAAGGAGATCAAGAATACCAGACCTATCTCCTGACAAGATATACGTGAGAAAAGTATATCTTGTCAGGAGGTAAGTCTGGTATTCTTTTTATTATTGAAGAAAGAACAGAGAGATGCACACCACATTCACAAAAAGAATTGTCTAGGGGGAAAAACATTTTCTAATGTACCTAGGCTATTAACCAAAAATTACTCCAGATGGTGGAATCTGATTCAAGAGTTTTGACATCAAAACATTCCTTTAGACAGTTGCTCATGCCTTAGTCACATCTTGAACTCCTTAAACTACTATAATGTCTAAGAAGACCATTTGGAAACTACACCTGGTCTGGAATAATGTAGTAGAAGTGATAGACATGTCACAGTATGACCATGTATTCCTGCTGTATGTTAAGTTGTGCTTCTCTAGTTCTTTGGAATGATATTCCCTTGGAAGTATTGGTGCTATCCTTTTGAATGTTTGCAAATTGTTGAAGACCTGATTGTTCTTCCAAACTTTAGGGGCAGTATGCTGGGTAGCCAAACTATTTTGGTTTTGGTTCTGTCTTCCAGGCAGCTTTATTGTTAGATATATTTTTCTTTTCTTTGATGTATTTATTAATTTTAACTGTAAGCTACCCAGAGTCACTGTGGAGTTAGGCAGCCTTCAAACTGAATGAATGAATTAATGAATGAATGAATCCAGGTGGGCATATCAAGAGAATCAAACCACCCTCTGGAACCCTGGTCTCATTTATACATGGCATGTCAAGTGCTTTATTCAAGATACATTTGTATCTTTTTATAGACTGGCATTTAGGAGGCTAGGACCAGATGACCTGACATTGGGGCTTAATACTGAAACACAGAACAGTTGTAGATATCAATCATCCCTCCCCACAAGCAGTCCACCTCCAGATTTCCATTATATCTCTCTCTGCACTGGTATTATTGTCTGCCCTTTAACTAGCACCAGTCATATTCCTCAAACCTTGTCTATTATTCTTTGAATTATTAGGCATTATCTAACCTAATAAACTCTCAACAGTCAACCATACATCCTGTCAACATCTCAAGTTACTTCTTCCCGCCATACTATCATAACTCAATACTTTTTCTGCAAATGTCTTCTTTCCTTTGCTGACAATCAAATTTACTGATTGCCATCTTGTTAAAAAAAGTATTATTATTTATTTTTTGCAAAGAAATCACCACATACTGATCTCCACAATGTTTCCAACAAATTCTCAATGTTTCTTAATTGTATTATTACCAAATTGCAGACAATGTGTTGAAACTGGTAAAACTAGCTTTTATTAAATAAGCCTGTTTCAAGAGTAATAGCTGATTTGCTATTTTAAGCAGCAAGTTTAGCTCAAAGCTTATACTTTTGGTCCCCTTAATGTGCTGTAGTATCATTTATCTTCATGTTTGTGCTTCTTTCTTCTAAATCCAAGCATGTCCCAACATAAATCATTGATAGGTTCATTGCTCCCCAACAGTGAAAAATGACTTAATGAAAAAGGAAGAGATTTATTTAGCAATCACTACTCAAATTACAGCTATTTGTTACCTTTTCTTCCCACTGCCTCTATCAGTGACTATTACTAGTTTGACCTTTATACTGACTTACTGTTTTATTGTGTCCTTATGTTGATATCTGTCATTATTTCTCTGACATTTTACAATTATGCTAAAACTCATAATATTCCAGCAATTGTTTTAATGTAACTTCAATGATAATTTAATATACAGCAGAATAATCTAGTTATATAGATACCTCATCTAGTTGTGGATACAGCTGTGATCATAGGCATTGGTTGCAATCACAGAGAAAAGTAACTATAGCCTACACATAAACTTACACAGTCATATTGTTATCCATCTCAGCCCCATAGTCAAGTTAAAAAACTGTCTTCTTCCATCTATATAACTGTTGAACTTCTTTTGTTTTTTTCCTCCCTATTAAATTTGGGTTTTCTACTATCCTCCTAAAATGGATAATGTTCTTGTTGTATTCTTGGTTCTTTAGGCATGGAAGACACCGATTGTAGAACAAACACTTATTTATAGTACCAAAGTACAGGCATATCTTACAGCAAGCAGGAACACGTGTGAAATTCCAGCAATTCTGCTGCATAACAAGCTTATAGTGTGGTCTCTACAAGGCAGTCAATAGACAATTGAAGATTTTTCCGTATGAGCGACCCCTGGAGACAGCAAGTCTGGGCTTACAGGCTTCAATTACTTTAGGCAATGACTAAGCAACTTACATATAGCTCAATACATTACAGTTCTAGATAGCTATTAGGTTACCTTAATTTCAACGAAAGCCCAGTTAGTTCCAATCCATTGCCAAAAATTTGAATTCTTTTGTTTCATCAAGCCAAGCTTATACAATAGTTAGGGAGGGTATAAAGATTTTAAAATGGATAATTTGATTAATTTTTAATTGTGGAAAGTGGTATTCTTTACTGAACATGTTAGTTATCTATTTTATTCTGGACAAAAGGTTGCAGTCACATCTTGTATAATATCTTACCCTGTTTCCCCAAAAGTAAGACATCCTCCAAAAATAAGACCTACTAACAGTTTTGCCTCTCACTGAAATATAAGGCATCCCCCGAAAATAAGACCTCCCCGATAATAAGACTTCGGATTTCTGGTTCTGGGCGGCCTTGATGGAAAAATAAGACATTCCTTGAAAATAAGACCTAGCGCATTTTTGGGTGCAAAAATTAATATAAAACTGTATCTTATTTTTGGGGAAACACGGTATATACTTTATATTTAATTTACAAATTATATTTCATATTTCATAAGATAAATTTCCATTTCATTTAAGATTTTCACTTTTGCTTTGTACTTTTCTAATAATTTTCTAACACATCGATTTCATTGTCATATATTTACTTTTCATATTCTTCATAAAAGTAAATCTCACTAAAAACATTTCATTTAAAATTTAAATTTTAAACCAATATATATTCTCCATATTATATATTTTTTTCCTTATGCAACAAATATTTTATCCTTTTATCATTTTATTCCATACCTCGTTAAATAAATTTCTATCCATCATACAATGAATCTCACTATTTCTATTCATAAAATAAATTCCAAGTTTTAAACATATTTCAATCAAATTTCAGTTTTGATTCTGCATATTTTCCATACTTTTTTCTTGTCCAACATCAATTTTATTATTTAAGTCAATACCTTTTTGTGTAAATTTTTATCCATCATACACAATAATTTCTCCCTTTTGCTTCTGTCTGGTTTGTCTATATTGCACTTCTTTGTTCAGAATTACTCTTCATATTCCACCCAAAAAATCTTGTTAATTAAGATCCTTCCAAGTTTCCCCTTCATTTCATCACCCCTACAAGGTGACTTTCGAATGGAGAGAAACCAGACTAAAAGAGACCGAAGCTTCGGTCTCTCCAGCCCACACCGCCATGACATGTAGCCAGAAGTGTGGCTTGATAATTTCTAACCCCATTCCCTGCATGCTTCCATACCTTGTTTATTTTATGGGTGGATAATTTTATGAGGGTTGGGGACTGTAGCTGATCACTTGAGAGAACTTTGAGGGAAATATGTAACAACTGTAAGAAAATGAGTTCAGCAGTAGAAAACAGGGAAGTCTGAGAAAGACTCTCCTTAGCATAAAAGGCAGAATAAGAGACTCTGTTAGACTTTTAAGATTTTGTTATTATAGCCTATATCAATAAAGTAGTTTTAGTCTTTCTCATGGTATCTGTTTCTTGACCTGCTCCCTCTTAAAAGGGTGATACTCCAATGTGCAATATTCCCAGGAATATGGTGACATCATAGGATGGAGCAAAGTTGTTTGTTTGTTTTCAGGTTGGAGGGGAAATAAAAGGAATATAACTATTTGTCCAAATTTCGATGCTGTAATTTTTGATCAATTGAAGAATCGAAGGTCTAACAGCTAAAATTGAAGCAATTTGCCTTCTTAAGGCCCCACTTCTATTTCCATATTTATTTTGAAATAAAAAATATAATTAAAAACAAAAAATAATCAGCTGGAAGTTTTCCAATGTCATTGCTCAGGATATAGTGCCTTGGGACAAGTACATGAAAAAGAAAAAGTGAGGAAAAGTTATTTGTGGGTTATACATTCTTACATATATCCCCCCTACTAATCTTATTCCAACTTTCAAGTCCTTCTTCTAATATATCTCCTTTTCCATATCATTCCAGTCATTTAAGCCCTGATTCCCCTCTAGAACTATGATGGGCAATAGGATGAAGTCTGTGGATTAAACCTAGATCTCCATCTACATTAATGTCTGATGATCTGATGAGGAGGAGTTTATTGGAAAGAAAGCAAGAGAGTTGGATAGTATTTGTAGCAATTATCCAATGTACACATGAAATAGGATAAGGGGCATCCAAAACACAGGCAAATAGCTATCTATGATGGGGTAGTGAAAGACCTTGTGAAAGGTTGACAGGTCTACAGTCTGGAGATTCTAGAGTCTTGCTTCTCTTGCCCTATACATTATTTATGTTTCTTATCATGCTAGAACTTTGTTATATTGATAATATAATATTCTTCCCTCTCTATTTTTATGTCATTGCTATCATGTTAGTTTTCATTCTGAGTCAATTAAAAAAGCCAAGTTCAATATTGCCTTAGTTAATGGACTGGATTTATACTTACATTTATTATTTTAATGTTTTACTGTCTCATATGATGTTCTATTTATTGTAAGACACCTAGATTTGCCTCTAGATGAGATGGGCAGCATATAAATTTAATAAACAAACAAACAAATAATCTTACCAACTCTATCGATTACATATTGGCTCCAAGATTTTGAAAGAATGATTATGATCAGATTCAGATTCATGCAAGGTTGAATTTGTTTTTATTCATCAAGCAAATACAATTTTTATACATAGTCAAAATTCAAATTATTAAAATTAAATTTTACTTGTAATAATTTTATCTTAATTACAATTATTTTTCATGCATGCCCAAGTCCAACAAAGTTATGTTCAGTTGAGTTGACAATAGTTGCTCCTTCTGTTTTCCACTACTTTATTACATTTTTTTCTCTGCTCAAATTCATTATGGAAGTTATATGTTGCATTTCATTGATAATTTATGCAGCTAACCAAAGAACAGGAATGAGAGAAATAAATTCATTGTAGTTCTTTCCTTTCCTTTCCAAAATCAATTTTAATGGTATCTAGCACAAGACCTCTTGCAATATTTCATTTAATTTGCTTCCTATCAAAAGACAACCTATTGTGCCCCTTGTTTTAGATGAGCTGCTTCTAAATAGTAAGAAAGAATTGGGGAAATCTTACTTATTGGGAGACTCGGTTTAAGATTTAAACTTCAAAATCAGTGCCAGACAAGTTGAGTTGTATTCTAAATTACTGAATGAAGGATCAAACAACTTAGCTTATAGAACATCTAGTGTAAAGCAGTATTACAGAGCAATGCTGAATTGAACCTATTAACTGAAACAGAATTAAAATATGTTACAGAACATGTGCTTTCCAAGTTTTCTGTGAACTTCTGTCATATGGTATTTGTGCTCATTAAAAACAAAATCATCAAACTATTTATGTTTTATACTGTTTTTTCTAAAATGACCATACTATGTAGAAACCTGGAATTTAGTCCTGGAATTAGCAATAGCAATAGCACTTAGACTTTCATACTGTTTCACAGTGCTTTACAGCCTTCTCTAAGTCAGCATATTTTCCCCAACAATCTAGATCCTCATTTTATCGACCTTGGAAGGATGGAAGGTTGAGTCAACTTTGAGCTGGTGAGAATCGAACTGCTGGCAGTGGGCAGAGTTAGCCTGCAATACTGCATTCTAACACAGCACCACTCCACTTCTAAGTAGTTAGTTAAAAAGCATGGGTTATAATAAAGCAATATGGATTAATCAAATCTTTGTCTGTCTACACTTGATCTTAGCCAAAAGATATTTGACTGTTCCCAAGATGGCATTCTGATTCAGCAGGACTTTTTTGTCCTTGCTAACAGACAGCTGGTTTTGCTGCCAAAGCTGGTTTTATGGCAGCATACTCCTCAGTTATGAATGGGAGCTACTAGGAATGACTCAAGATGACTCTTGAATGATCATGAACCTACCTAAGAAAAGGCCATAGAAGCTAGCTTGGGATCCCAATGATGGAGCCTCTCAGTGAAAGTGGTTGATCGATTAACAGATTCCACCTCCTACCCACTTTGCCCCTGCTCTGCCCAATTGTAATTGAATCACAGCATTTGCTAGTATTAATTTATCAATGTTTTTCATATATATATATATATATATACTGTATGCATTTCTTTTTTATGATTGCAAACCTCTCAGTGTTACCCTGGGATAAGATGGGAGGCCAATAAATTTGATAGGTAGGTAGGTAGGTGATAGATAGATAGATAGATAGATAGATAGATAGATAGATAGATAGATAGATAGATAGATA
>JANHFO010002845.1:35395-45401 GCA_032468095.1 Pareas carinatus | reverse complement strand
AATTAGATTTTAAATTGGTTTTAAGAATTTGTTATTTTAATATTGCCACTTTATAATATTTGCTTTTAATTTTATTTCAATTCTATAGATTTTTGTATTGCATTGTTTTATTGTTGACTGTGAACCGCCCTGAGTCCGTTGCACGGAAATGGGCGGTATATAAATTAAATTAATAAATAAATAATAAATAAATAAAAAGGCACAAGAAAGAATATTCTTCCTTCATTCACTCAGAAAGTTCAGACTGCCCCAGAAGCTGATGATACAGTTCTACAGAGGAATTATTTAGTCTGTCATTTGTACTTCTATAACTGTCTAGTTTGGTACAGCAACCAAATAGGACTGGTACAGACATCAATAGATAGTACTACAGAAAAAACAAATGCACCCAACCTGCCTTCCATAGAGGACCTGTATACTGTTTGATGGTGTTACAGATTCCGTCACAGGATGAAAGCTGTTCCCACTAAAGCTGCCTTTTACAATTGACTAATGGAGAATTTGTCAATGCTGATGGTGTTCAAATGATGCTCCAGTTGTTTTGGGATTGCACCTAAGGCTGCTGCTGCTGCTGCTGCTGCTGTTGTTGTTGTTGTTAGTATTAGTATTAGTATTATTATCCTTCTCATCTTCTTTACTACCGCCTCTGATTGGGATCATTATTATAGCTATTATTATTCTAATGATTTACATATACATTGAGAGATTCTGTACTGGAGACAAATTCCTTTTGTGTCTAATCACACTTTGCCAAATAAACTACTCTACTCTACCCTACCATACCCTACTCACCCTTCTCTACTCTAATACAAGACTGCCCTACAGGTAATGAATAATAACAACATCCTTCACTTTTTGGTTACTTTAGTACAATATGGGATCAATTACTTCAGGACTTCAGCTTAATTGGATAATTGCACTTCTAGTTTTGAATGGAAACACACAGTGTATCTTGAAGTTCCTGTTCATTCCTAACCACGTATTTTCTTTTTAGAAGTTACTTCAAGTCATAGTTAATTTAACAATACAGCGGCGCTGCCAAAGATATTTTAATGGGAAATACTGTTTCATTAGAATAATAATGTATATACTATGGCTAAACTAGAAGTTAATGAGGAGGAAGAGAAGGAGGATTTGTCATAAAATATACTGAAATAAACTAAACTTTCAGAAATTGTCTCAGATTTTTTTAAAGGTATCCTTTTTCCTTTGTGCTGTGGTAAAATGATAACAGCCCCAAAAATCTCAAGCGTAACAGTGTGGTTCTTATTTTCTGTCATAAGCATAAAATGTTCCGACACTTCTTTTGGCTAATGGACATCTGTGATTTATGTCAGCCAAGCTGAGAAAGGAAAAAGACATCTGTTTAACTGAGCAATTTTCTCTCTCCAAATGATCAGCTGTAAAGATGTGGTTTTGTTTTTATATCTTGCCTCTGATATTTTGCAAACTGCTACTTCAATGAGTTCCTTTATTCTCTCCCCATTGGTAGCATTTCACTTTAGAACAGTCACTACCCATACCTTTCTGTTCTGAATATGAATAAATGTGTATTTGTTATGTATTATTTGTTACAATTCATCATGACTTTATCTTATGAGACTTTTCTCAATATGCCAGCTTTTCATTGTATTTCTTGGATTTATATCCTACTAACCCTCTAAGAGTTCAAGATAAGTTTCATGAGGATCTCCTTTCAGTCATATAGATCTCCTCTTAGATGATATCTGTTGGTGTCATGAAATGTCAAGAAGAAATCTATTTGTAAATGCTATGATTCAAAAAATACCCCTTAACAGCAAAAAATGAATTTCCACAGAATAATACCCTTATATACTTAAATTAAATATAGATCGACTTTGTTGCTATAAAATTTTTATTAATTAAAAAAAACATGTATGCATGCATTCCAATATGTATGCATGCATGCATGTCTTGTCTCAGTTCTTGTTAAGTATTATTCATATCTAAGACTATAGTTTGCAAAATGTATATTGTATTGTCTTCCGTTGGCAGATATGACACTGTTATTACCATGTTTCCTTGAAAATAAGACCAGATTTTATATTAATTTTTGCTCCAAAAGATGCATTAGGGCTTATTTTCTACTTAGGTCTTATTTTGCGGATGTTAGTAGGGGCTTGGCCTCTACTGAAAAAAACTACTCCACCCAAAATTAGATTTCTTGGCATTGAAGTGGACTGTGGTGCATAAGCTGAGAGACTAGTTGTATGGGACAGAATTTGAAGTCAAGACAGATAACAATCCCTTGACGTATTTGCTTACGACCACCAAGTTAGATTCTACTGGACATCGATGATTAGCTGCCTTGTCAGAATTTCGGTTCAGTTTGAGATATCGACCCAGAGTCGGACATTGAGATGTGAATGCCTTGTTGAGAAGACCTCACACCACTGATGAAGGGTGAGTTATAGTGTCAGTGGGCAGCATCTAAGCTTTATATCAAGGGGTGGAACATCGAGCCAATGGGGCGGTGGGTGTGAAAGTGGTAGGAGTCACCACTGCGGCTGTCCCCAAGTTATATTGTCACCCAACACAGATCCGGGGGGGAGGGGGGCTGCCAATGTTAACAACAGCAGATCTAAGAAGAAATCAATCAGATGACCTGCTGTGTGGATTGACTTTGCGGGCATTACAAAGTGGCTGTCAGGAGGTTCTGTGGACAGCCCCTATGAGGACTGCGAGGATGCTGTTGAGAGAATGGGACAAGTTGCAACTCCATGGTGGGGTAATTTATTGCAGAGCCCCCTCAAATGGCACTTAGGACAAGTGGCAGCTATGGCTATTGATACAGACAGGGGACTGAGGGCATTGAGGTCATAGGCCCCAGAACTTGTATCCAGTATGCCAGAACAGGTAGATGCACAGGGGGAACCGCTGGGGCAGGGCAGTGAACAATCTTGTGGGCAGTGGAGTGACCCGATAGACAAGACATCCTCAGATGTTTCCCAGATGGTCACAATTTCAGGGTGTAGCCCTCCTGTTCCAGTCGAACTTAGGGAACAGAGATCAAGGAGGGTGATATGCTCCCCCCCACAGAGGCTGACATATGAGCACCTAGGTCACAGTGGAGAAGAGGCGATAATCACCGCAAGGAGAACATAGGAAACTCAGCTATTATCTACTGAGGATGGGGAGTGGGATACGACAGGCCCATTGCCCCCCATGGACCCCATAACTGGGCATTGTCATAGGATTAGCCTTTTGACCCTTATGGGGGGGATTTTGATGTCTGTTCCAACACTGTTTGCTCTTTGGGGGACCAATGAGGTTTTTGTGGTGGGGGGAGTGTGTAGCAGGGGAGGGAGGTATGGCCATCACTGAGCAGCAGATCAGCGTGTCCACAGCTGAGCAGCTGATTGGTGGGGCACGCATGCACCTGTAGGAAGAAGATGCAGACCAGCTGGAAGGTGGGGGATAGAGAAGCTTGGGACGAGTCTCCAAGGAGATCCATGCCAAAAGGAGCGGATCTGGAGGGGGTAGAAAAAGCAGAAGAAAAAGGCGGGAGGAAGAAGAAGGCAGAGTGAAAGGCGAGTAGCGTAAAGGAGACGGGAAAGCTTTCGTTTTAACTTTAACCCTCATAGCTTGGAGGAAAGGAAGGGGCCCTTTGCTCACAGATTCCAGCCCCTTTCAGATTGGACTGCGCCTAGCAAGAGCGGAGGTCAGCCCGCACTGTGCTTGGCAAGAGTGGAGGTCAGCCCTGACTGCACCTGACAAGAGCGGAGGTCAGCCCGGACTGCACCTGGCAAGAGCGGATGTCAGCCTGGACTGCACCTGGCAAGAGTGGAGGTCAGCCCTGACTGCACCTGGCAAGAGTGGAGGTCAGCCCTGACTGTGCCTGGCAAGAGCGGAGGTCAGTCTGGGCTGCACCTGTCAAGAGCGGAGGTCAGCCTGGACTGCACCTGGCAAGAGTGGAGTAGGGGGAATCGAGCCTGTCTGGGACTAATTGAGACCAGGAGAAAAGTGAGAACTGCCCAAGAATGGAAACAGCGAGAGGGAGCAACCTGCGACATTGGCGGTCCCTACAAGACCATCCTAAAAAATCATGCTAAGGCTCATTTTTCAGTTAGGTCTTATTTTGGGGGAAACAGGGTATCTACTAAAGTATATAAAGCTCTAGAATATCTAATATATCAACAAAATAGAACCATGAGACTGAATAACCATGAACTGAGGTCTGACTGTTATATTTAGATACCTCATATCACCTAAGAAATAATGTCAGTGTTTTTCTTTCTACCTTCAAGTCAACTGTCCTGAGGTCCTATTTAAGCAAACGGTTGTCTTGATTCTGTTTAGAAGGATGGTCTGTATGATCTAGGCCACTTACTGAATGGGAAAGGGAGACAAAAGTACTCAGAAAAGATGTCCCCCCCCACTCCACTTTCTCTCTCTGCATTCTTAAGGGTCTATCAACTAGTTAACATTGCATGGGACACAAGACTTCTTTGATTACAAAACAAAGAATTTATTTTTGACTCCATGTCATGCAAATGAAAAGTCAGTCTGTATTCTCCCGGGGTAGTTAGGAAGTGTAAGAAGCTCATTAATCATACCCAGTAAAAGTACATAACTATGCACAAGTTAGTAGCAACACTGAATAGTTGCTTTAAAGATAAATTACTTGAAGTGTTGAATTGAAAATTGGGTAAGTGCTCTTCCTGTATAGACAGATACTGTAAGAGATTCTGGCCTTGCTGATTTGCATTTAAATTTCTAATAACATTTTATTGAAACACTGAATTCACTCCATTGCCTCCAATGAGACCCATTTCCACTAACAAAATGTATGTATAAGAAGTTGGGAATATGGCTCAGAGTTTATTATAGCCTTCATTATTCTAGGAGGAAGAGGAACTGGTGGCAAGTATGGTGGGTGAGGGAGGAGATTTGCACAAATCCATTCTTTGTGATAATTGTCCATTTCCTGGACTGGGAAACCTTCATCAGGGTGACTCATGTCTTAATCAATCTGGTTTACAAGAAAACGCCTTTCAAGATGCTGCCTTCGAATACCACTTAGAAGCTAGTTTGTCCGTGTTACAGCACTGCTGCATGAATTGAACCAGCTAAGATCTACCTTCTAGGTGAAATCCAAGGTGCTAGTTATCACTTTTCAAGCTCTGAATGACATGAGGTCAGATTACTTAGGGGACCATCTTGCCTTGAGAGTATCTACTCAGCTCAATAGATCAGATCAAGTTAGCATGCTCCATGTAACCTTTATGAAATAACATTTCCTGGCAAGACCTAAGAGGCAGACCTTCTCCACAACAGTGCCTATCTTATGGAACAACTTCTCCCCTAAGATCCAGAAAATCCTTATCCTTCTGGTTTCTTGGAGGCTGTGAAAACCTGGCTGTTCTTCAAGGCAGTGGACCAGTAAGTGAGCTGATCCCATCACATGGCCTAAGAGTGCTATGGCATCCTGATTCTGTGTGATGGTTTTAACTCTATGGAACTTAGAGAAACACAGTAGTCAAATTGTGACTCTTTCCTAGCAAACTAAGATATGAATAAGCTAGTTTCTCAAGTATGTTTAATTACAGTGATGGGAAAGTTCCCAACACATTTGGAAGACACTATATTGGGAAAGGGTGAAATCAGGATGGATTGTCTTAAAATAAAGTTTGTTGTGGTTACATACATCCAATATGTGAACTGAAAATCATTAATTGATAAAGAGATAAAGTCAAGACAGGGGACACGAAGATTCAGCCTGGGTTCAAAGAGTTGAGTGCTAGGCAATGGAGGGAGCTCCTGTTACTTGCCTCAGCTACCTCACAGTGTTCTGTGAGTCTTGGCATACAGTCATGCTGGCCATATAACCATGGAAAGGGTCTTCAAACAACACTGGCTGCCTCAGTTAAGAAACGGAGATGAACACTGCCCCTTATAGTTGGATATGACTGGACAAGGGAAAACCTTTAACTTTACCTAAAGTAAAGTTGAGAATACGGCCACTGTCCCAGTTTCCTTTCTCTCCATAAAATAAAAGCTCATGGATTTTTAAACGGCAACTTGAGAATTTTGAGGAAAAGACTACTAATACATATAAATACCATAAAAACTCAAATTCATTGATTAGTATGGTCATGAATTCCTATTGAAAAGATTATTCTCATTTATATTTTTAATGAAACGAATATTATTTTACAGGTTAATATATACTTAATCAAGGTTGTACTAGCATTAAATATGCAGCTTGAAGGTATGTGACTGTCTCACGATAGGCATGATTCATACAGATTCACTATTTGCAATGACATATCAAAAATATGCCAGCTTTTCTTTATTGTTTTCCTCTCCTTGTCTGAAGTATCTTTTTAACTTTTTCAAGTCAGCTAGGCTATAACATAACTCAGTTTAGTGTCAACTCACTCATATGTAATAAAAGTCACATCTTTCAAATTACTTTGAAAGCAGTGTTAAAAGTAAGCCTCTCATGATGAAGAATTTCACACTGTATTTCAATGAGACACTTAAAATCTCACCTTTAACTGATGACATTCTCACTCATTATTGTGGTAATTGAGATTGTTTTTGATTCAATATTAAAGAAGATAATAGAATAAGTAGACATATAGAGTAGGTAGCCAAAAGCGGTAGCAATAGCACTTAGACTTATATACCGCTACACGGTGCTTTACAGCCCTCTCTAAACAGTTTATAGAGTGAGCTTATTGCCCACAGCAATCTAAGTTCTCATTTTGCTGATCTCTGAAGGACGGAAGACTGAATCAACCTTGAGCCAGTCAGGATTGAACTCCTGCCTGTAGGCAGGGTCAGCAATATTGCAACACTGTAACAGTCAACAGTAAAACACTATGTCACCACGGCTCTAGAACAGGTTTTTGTTTCTATCAATAGTTGCAAACAGTGTATCTCATATAAAACAGATCAATATCAATATCAAACAGCAAAAGGTTAAACACAGTGCAAAGGAGTATTTGTCAGGGTTTTGTGATCTGAACCTTAAGGGAGATACTGCACAAACTTATATTTCTGGGATTACCTGTTATTAATACATATTTTAATTCACAACTACAACTATATATTTCTTAACGTACTCTATGATCTATTCATATTTTATCTTTTAATGCTTATCCTTTGATTATTCTTCAGATCTTTATTAAAGGAATTTACTTTGAATATCTGGTATTTCATATATTATGTAGAAACAAACCTTAACGTTGTTTTATTTTATTTTATTTTATTTTACGTATTTTGTAAATTTGTAAATGTCACCAAGTGACTCTGGCCAGCAAACAAAATTGAAAAACTAAAAACAATTAAAATAATACAAACATTAAAATTCATTACAGCTGAGAATAATAATGATAAAAAACAATCGCAATAACTTTAATCCCCCATGCATTTCAGCATGCTGTTTTCCATATTCAGATGTTATATTTTTAAATCTATATTTAAAGAACCTTCTTTTATAAAGTTTTTCATGAAATATAATAGGTAGGCAGTTCTGACTATTTACAATATATACTAGTTTGTATGATGGAAAATGATGTCATACATTTGTCCATCTTGGAAAATACATAAAATACCTAACTAAACTAAGTCTCTATAATTAAGGACTAATGGTTTCAGCTAAATAGTGGCACCGTGTTTAGAAGGCTAACTCACTGCTCACTGCTCACTGTCAGGAGGACCAGATTGTTGGGGGCAATATGCTGACTCTGTAAACCACTTAGAGAGGGCTCTAAAGCACTCTGAAGTGGTATATAAGTCTATTTCTATTGCTCAGCACTATTACATCCGAAATGAGAACTGATTTTTTTAAAAAGATTTTTAAATATATATATATATATACCTGGAGAAAGGTTACATGATATATTCATTCTATCAAAATATACATAATACGTGCATTAATTCACAACATTTTTGAGAAGAATTCACTCAATATGCATCTCTTTTTATAAAGGAAATGAGAAAAAAGTATGCTTGATGGTTTCTCAACTTTTTGTTTCCTCTTCTTTATTTCTAGATTTTAACCCCTTAGTAATAAAGCAATCAAAATATTGTAGACACTGCTATCATATATTACGAGGAAAGTTCATTAGCTAACACAGTAATGGATTTTTCTTATGCTAGACATTGTGGTGTTTTGATTGTTTTATTATTCTATCCAGGAAACAACTGGTTTAATTTAACACAATGTATTTTGGCAATGCTTGAGTGAATTCTGAGTTATACACTATCAATATCTGTTACAGAGTCTCGGTTTAATATCTAGCAATATCCATTTAATCATTCATGCAGGATAAAAAAGTATACCCTGCTTGCTTTTATATATTAAAGTAGTTTTATTTCTATTTTGCATTCTTGGCAGATACTAAAACATTTTCCTTAACTGGCTGTGTCTACACTAGCTTGTTGCGTGTAATTTTGGAAATTAAATATCTACAGGACTCTCTGGCTGGGTAGCTCTTTTTCTTTCCCTTGGGAACACATTCACTACAATCAAATTACAAATCACTAGATATTTTGTCATGTTTTCAGATCAGTGCCTTTTAGAGGATTTGAGACTAAAGGATGGGTCTGGTTGTTTACTGCTCAGTCTTATTTCATATTCTTTCTGTCAAATGTTGACATTCAGTGTCACTGTTTATTTTCTCTTTCTCTCTTTAGCAAGACTAGAATCTATTTGCTTATGCAAAATATCACTAGCTGGAAAAGTTGAAACATGAAATTTGAATTAGTGACTCGAGCCAATTTCCACATTCTTAATCTGGATATAACATCCTTTCTTAAATTGATATTTTCTTTTGCATTCAAAAAGGGACACTGTCTGCCTCTCAATGTATCTAATGGAACTTAATTTGGCTTTGTGGCAGCTGCTGCTACATCTTATCTTCATCTCTTCTTAAAAGAATAGAACAATTTTCATGCTCAAAAGACCATCCTACATATTAATTTCTGGAATCTAGCAGAGAATGTTTGCCTTGCATGTTTAGAATGGCATTTATCGTTTACTAATAATTTTGCTTTTTTATTGTCATTAACTCTATGTAAACTGCTCCAAGTCATTGGCAAGTTTACTAATGTAGAAATTAATCAAGTATTTGATCAGTCAATCAAATTTCAATTCTTCACTGGCTAAGACAAGAGTTGAAAGTATTTTTTATTTCCTGCTTTCATTACTTTTATAAATAACTCCAGATGACAAACAGTTTTATGCCTAAGACAAGACTACAACTCACGGACGCCTGGTTTCTCAAGAATGATATCTGAGCTTGATTTAAAAAATAAAATATTTATTTTTATTTGTTTATAATTAGATTTATAGACCGCCCTTTTCCATTACAACGGACTCAGAGCAGTTTACAGCCAACAATAAAACACAGACATACACATATATATTAAAACCACATTAAAAATAAATATTGGTGGGCTGACACTTTAAAATAACTAATCCTTAAAACCAATTTAAAACCTAATTCATTAAAATCGGAAATGGAGAAGGAAGGCAGGGCTAGGCAAGATATGCCTGAACAAAAAGATGTGTCTTAAGAGCACAGCGGAAAGCACGGAGGTCAGTAATCATTCGAATCTGTACGGGGAGATCATTCGAGAGGGTGGGAGATGCCACAGAAAAGGCTCTCTCTCTGGGGGTTGCCAGCCTGCATTGTCTGGCTGATGGCACCCTGAGAAGGCTCTCTCGGTGGAAGCGTACGGGTCGGTAGGAGGTATCACATAGTAGTATGTGGTCCTGCAAATAACCAGGCTCTATGCCATGGAGTGCTTTACAGGTGGTTATCAAAACCTTGAAATGCACCCGATGGACCACAGGCAGCCAGTGCAGCTCACGCAGGAGTGGCATCACATGGGAGCGCACTCTCACTCCCAAGATCCCCCGCGCGGCCACATTCGGAACCATCTGAAGTCTCCAAGTGCATATCAAGGGGAGCCCCATGTAGAGAGCATTACAGTAGTCCAGACGAGAGATGACCAAGGCTTGAGTGACTGT
>JANHFO010002844.1:117427-128246 GCA_032468095.1 Pareas carinatus | reverse complement strand
TGGCTGTACACCGCCCTGGGTCCCCTTTGGGGAGAAGGGCGGTATAGAAATCAAATAAAAGTAAAAGTAAAGTAAAAAGGGAAGACATCAACACTGCGAAACCAGTACAGAGCCTTTTGGTGAAATATTATCAAAGGTTTACGTAAATGCACCAATGTAACGTAAACTGCCACCTGCCACCAACCTGGCTTTCCATTATGTTATCAGCTTTTATTTGTTGGCAACTTTCATCTTGGAGCTTCCCCCCCTTCCCTTTCCAAGAATCCACCTTGATTTTTTAAGAAATGTTGTTTTTGTCACTCAGTTTGGATTCTCAAAAGGAATGACATACAACTGGGAGACAGGTCTCTTGACAGAAAAACGGAGGCAGGGAAAAAAGGAAAGAAAGCATTCTTCTGTATTTGCAGAAAGAAAGAAAATTATCTATACTTATCGGTACTCCGCAACTTACCAGCATTTGTTTAGGGACCGTCTGAAGTTTCAACAGCATTGAAAATCACGGTGCTTGCACTTGTGACGGTGGTAGACATCCCCATTGTTGCATGATCAAAATTCGGGCGCTTGGAAACCGGCATGCGTTTCTAACAGTTGCACTGTCCCAGGGACATGCGATCCCCATTTGTGTCCTTCCCAGCTGTCTTATGACACGCAAAGTCAGTGAAGGAAGCTGGATTCATTTAATGACCTTGTGATTCCCTTAACAACTGCAGGAATTTGCTTGGCAACTGTGCTGAAGAAGTGGTAGAACCGAGGCTGACTCGTTTAGCAACCACCTTGCTTAGACAGTGGAAAGTCTGGTTCCAATTGGGGTCGTAAGTCGAGGACTACCTGTGTTCCGTAAGCCTTTTGTCTTCATGTATTTGGGATGCAGCAAAAACACATTGACCTTCAAAATTTCGTTTCTGGAGACCTTGGCCAGCAAGTTTGACCATGGAACCAATAATTTCTATCGTTCCTTCATTTTAATTGTAAAGGAAACAAGCCTCCCCGCTCCTGTCTTTGGAGACCCCCCTCCCTTCTGAAAATGGGTCTAATTCATGGTTGTCCATCACACAAGCCCCTCCAGCCTGGCTTCCAAGCGTGTTGGGCCATATCTCCACATATCAATTTTGTTGTGTGCCTGTAATATTATTATTATCCTTCCCATCTTCTCTACTACCACCTCTTATTGATGTCATTATTGCAATCATTATTACTAGGTTGCTTTGCATGTACACTTTGGGGAGAAGGGCGGTATAGAAATGTAATAAATACAAATACAAATAAACCGAGAGCTTCTGCACCAGAGACAAATTCCTTTGTATCTAATCACACTTGGCCAAGTAAGGCATTCTATTCTATTCTGTTCCGTTCCGTTCCGTTCCGTTCCGTTCCATCCTGATATTTAAATTTAGTATCTAGAGCAATGGGGTTGTGCAGTGAGCCAGAACACACAGTTTTAGTTGATTGGTTGAAGAATGCTGGCTCCTGCTTGAGGCAATCTGTGCTGCAATTAGTTGCTGTTAGTATGGAGGGGCAGTTTTCCTCTTTCCCTCCTTTTTCTTCTGTGTACCCTGTGTACTCTGTAATTTACTTCATGATGCTCCTGTTTGCCTATCTAGTCTGATGTATATATAATTGGAAAATACATTTATTTATATAAAGCTACAAGTTCGTGTCAGCATCTCTGACTTTATTTGGACATCTGCTGACCAAATTCCTGGATCTATTCTATTCTATTCTATTCTATTCTATTCTATTCTATTCTATTCTATTCTATTCTATTCTATTCTATTCTATTCTGATATTTAAATTTAGTAGCCAGAGCAGTGAGGTTGTGCACTGAGCCAGAACACACAGTTATAGTCGATTGGTTGAAGATGCTGGCTCCTGCTTGTGGCAATCTGCACTGTGATTGGTTGCTGTGGGTGTGGAGGGGGCGTTTCCCTTTCCACCTGGCTTTTTTCTTCTGGGTGCCCTGTGTGCTCTGTAATTTACCTCATAAGGCTCCTGTTTGCCTGACTATCTAGTTTGCTGTGTATATAGGTGTATATTGGTGTAAAATACATTTATTTATATAAAACCACAAGTTTGTGTCTGTATCTCTGACTTCATGTGAACACTTGCTGTGCAATTCCCTGATCTATTCTATTTTGTTCTGTCCCATTCCGTTACATTATGTTATGTTATATTACATTACGCTACATTAAGTTACATTACATTGACGCCAAGAATGCTAAGGATGATTGGCTTGGAGTCCAGTTCATATACCAGGGTGCCCATCTACCCAGAATGAGAATGAGAATCAGAATTTATTTTCGCCATGTGTGTCAGAACACACAAAGAATTTGTCTTAAGTGATAGTGCTCAAAACTACATACATACACAACAAGAATACAATCAAGATACGTTCGTAGTCAGTTTGAATGTATAAGCATAATCACAATCATTTGCATATATAGGCATAATCATGATCATTTGTATATATGCATAATCAATTAAGGATATAAACAAAGATACATTCATAGTCTCAAAGTACGCAACAATCATCATGTCTTGTTGTAAAGTGTGGACAAAAAACCATTTCATCTTGTCAGGACACCTTTCGCACTAACACTGTCCTATGAATCAGCTCTTAAGTAGGTTGATGACATGAAGGGAAAAAACTGTCCTTATGTCTGGTTCTTTTGGTTTGCAATGCTCTGTAGCGTCGTCCACAGTGGAGAGGTTTGAACAGATTATGTCCAGAGTATAGGGAGCCATAATTATTTTTCCTGTTCTTTTTTTGGATCGTTCAGTGTACAGATCTTCAACAGAGGGGAGTTTTGTAGCAATTATTTTTTCTGCAGTTCTAATTATTCTTTGAAGTCTATGTTTATCTTGTTTTATTGCATTGCCAAACCAGACAGTTATTGAGGTGCAGATTACGGACTCGATGATTCCTCTGTGGAACTGAGTCAGCAGTTCCTTGCATAGTCTGAGCTTTCTGAGTTGTCTCAGAAAGAACATTCTTTGTTGTGCTTCAGGAAAGAGAAAGATGTACTATATCAGGGGCTCAGAAGAGCATGGAGACTAGTTCTTAGAGCACACCCATCTGCTTAGTTTGTTTTTAAGTCTGGAGTGGGACCCCAGAAATAAACAACCAAGAGCTCTCAAAAGCTAGAAGCAGAATTTTTCAGAATCCACACCCATATCCCCCCATTTATGGTTCTCAACAAAATTATTAGATTTTCTATTGTTGTCCCTCTCTTACAAGATGTCACCCTGAGATTTGAAGCCATTTGAGCCTCGGTCCACAGTAGGTGAGAAAGAAGCAGAAGTACAGAAAATAACAGAAAATTGGAGGAAAATGGAGCCAGGCACCTGAAGCGTTGACGCCTGCTTAGAAAAGAGGCTGGGGCAGGTGGGGAGAACCAAGAGAACAAAAATGATGAAAATTTTTCTGGTGCCTGGTCCTTGCTTGTCCTCTGCTTGAAGGCAGGCTGAATTGTAAGTATCGATCAGTGTCATCTGCAGAGAGATAAAGAACCTGTCTCCTTTTTATTTATTTATTTATTGTCATGGCTGGCTGGAATCCTTTTGCCTTCACAGTAGATCAGAACAAAACCCGCAGCCTCCACTTTCCTATTAGGTCCTTTTTAAGGCCCATTAAACGTTGCAGGCAATGGAATAAATGGAAAGTTGATGGGTGCAGAATAACAGAATTACAGAATAATTCTATAATACAAGGGACCTTGTAGGTCATCTAGTCCAGTCCCCTGCACAGTCAGGAGACCCTATACCATTTTTGACAAGTGACTGTCTAGTCTCTTCTTGAAAACCTCCAGTGATGGAGCCCCCACAACTTCCAAAGGCAAAAGCCGTTTCACTGGTCGATTGTTCTCACCGTCAGGAAATTTCTCCTTATTTCTAGACTGAATCTCTCCTTGATTCGTTTTCCATCCATTGTCCCTTGTCTGGCCTTCAGGGGCTTTGAAAAATCGGTTGACCCCGTCCCCTCCTCTTTGTGACAGTTCCTCAAATATTGGAGCACTGCTATCCTCTCATCTCTGGTCCAGATGCAATATAAAATATCAATCAATAAAAATAAAGGTAGTTCTTGAGCCCAGAATTTCTGATGCTAAGGAAGACGGTGGCTCTGCACAAATTTGATAATTTATTTATCTATTTTTCAGGATTTGTATACCGCCCTTCTCCCGTAGAACTAATTAGGGGACTGAAGGCTAAAAAAATATGAAGAAGTCCGTAATGCACAGCATTGGCGCAATGATGTCAGGTCATGATGCTTATGATTTCCTCGCTTGGAAGATCGCAACCAAGACGATTAAGGAACTGGAGGCTAAAACATATGAAGAACGGTTGCTGGAATCGGGCATGTCTCTGTTAGACAATTGTTCTGTCAGGAAATTGTTTCTTAGTTCCAGGTTGCTTCTGTCCTTGATGAGTTTCCATCTGTTGCTTCTGGTTCTGCCTTCAGGCGCTTCGGAGAATAGCTTGACTTCCTCTTCTTTGGGGCAGCCCCTGAGATATTGGAAGACTGCTATCATGTCACCCCTGGTCCTCCTTTTTGCTGGATCCGAGGGGACTGCTGGATAAAGCTAGGGTTCCTTGCAGTCCATGGGAACCTGTTGGTCAAGCCAAGGCTCCAGAATGTCTGACCCTAATTGGTGTCAGTCAAATGATCAGAGATGTTAGGAGCTGTTGACCCCCTCCCAACTACTCAGACATTTGGGAGACCTGTTGGATTGACTCTGATTGGCTGTTGCACCAACCCAAAATGTATTATAAAAAGTCTCTGAGAAACCAGCCGTTGCTGGCTACCTTGTTACTTGTAAATAAACGCTGTTTGGATTCACTGAGATCTTGCTCCTGCTTCTTTCTTGCGCGATCGGACCCAAGCCCCTCAGATCTAACACTAGCAAACAGCTTCCCCTGAGAAGTTCTCTTCAGAAGGGTCAGAACCAGTTGGAACAGGCAGTTGTCTGCAAGAAAACATTTAGGACATTTAGCACTTTTAATTGCACCCAGAAATCAAAATAGAATCCAGAAATAGCTATAATGTGCTTATAGCAAGGAACACCTATCAGCAAGTGGGCAGTTGTATTTTGAAACAGCTGCATTTTCAAGTGCTTGAAAGGCTGCCCCATTGCAGAAGTCTAAATGAGTAATGATAAGGGCATGAGTCTCTGTAGCCAGGTAGCGTCATCCCCTTGTTGTTCAAAGGTTGCAATCGGGCTACCAAGAGTAAACTGAGAATAGGCCCTCCAGATCACAGGTTCCACTTGTCCCATGAGCAGTAGCTATGAGTCCAAGAAGATTCGCAAATCACGAGTATGCTTTCTCAAGGCAATGCCACCCCTATGCGATGTCACTCTGGAATTGGCAGAGAACTATTAGGGTTATTTTAAAAATTACCAGAGATGACACCCTAAGGAAAACCTCTACATAAAAAAAAATCTGTTTGTAGGACATAGGGTGTAGTCTTAAGCATGGGCAAAGAGGACCCAGGAGAATCAATCTGATAAAAGCAAGCTTGGAATGTCCTCCCCTTTTCTGTGCGTGTTGTGAGGTTGCAGCTCTTGATGTTTGCTTTTAAAATAATTTAAGCGACAATGTAATCCATCTCGTTATGGTATGGATGACTTAACCAGACAGGCAGTTTTATCTGCTCAGTCTCCTGTCCAGATGTCAAGGGAGACTCGGGGAGCCCCTCCCAAATGTGGACTGCAGAACCCTTCCTTCAATCAAAGGACGGTTTTACAAAATAACGCTACCTTGTCCTTTACATTCTTTCTCATCTTTTGTAGCTGTGTTATGATTTCTAACATGATATTTGCATGCAAACACATTTCCAGAGTTCTTTTGTACCCACTGAGGCTTGAGTAATACGTACTTTACATATCTATTCTCCAACATCTTCCACAAATGGGAACTTTTGCCTGAAAATTCTACACTAAATTTATGCCAACTCTGGACCTCTATATATCAAACGTGCTGGAGATTTAAACTGTTTTATTTGGCTGTGGGTTAAATGAAGTAACTGCAGGACACTGTCCTTTCCTTTCCTCTTCCCTCTCATGTCTGGAGTGATATATTTGAGATGGGCAGCCGGATTAATGAGTAAATTGATTTTTCCTGTCTTTGTGGTGAAGCGACTGTTGTGGCTAAAGGATTTGCAACAGTTATGGGCATGTGTTTTCAGTCTTTGTTGAGAGCAGTGAAGATAATCATAGATTACCTTCAATCTACTTCTGAGAGTCTGGGGACTGAAAACAGAACAGCAGGAACATCACAATACCCTAGGTGAAAAAACATGGTTGTTTTCAACAAGGTCTGAACAAGTTTGCCTGCCTATTTCTGTTTGCTAGGTATTCTGTTGGCCTGTTTGTACTGAGCATCTTTCACCCCTAAACAAGAATATTTTCATTTTACATTTCTACAGCTTGTTGTTTTTATTGCTCTTAAATGTTTAGTTGTTGGGCTCACTTGCTTTTGCACTGGACTTGTCTAATTTTGGTTTCATGATGCAAACAAAGGTTTTGTTGGTTCATTGAATATGAAAGATGCAACGGAGGACTACAGCCACATTCCCCACATGTAGTTTAGCACCTCACCCTCCAGATTGTGCTGATTCACAAATGTTTGCACTTCATAATATTGGTTATATTGTTTAATTCTTCCTAGCTTGAGATCTTCACTGCTCTGCATTTTCTTTCCCTTTGGAATCTGTTTTTGAATACAGCCATAGTAGTTGTGGACTTGCTGTGATTGTGAATAAACTACAATGCTGAGGGATAAAATTATAAGCATATAGCATCTAACACATCTGGCACTCAGGTGGACACAGCATTGATTGATTGATTGATTCATTCATTCATTCATTCATTCAATTTCTATAACTGCCCAACTCAATCATGCAACTTTGGATGTCTTATGATTCTAAAATTAGAAAATTATTAAAAAATTAAAAAATAGAAACGTCCACAAAATGAATACAAACAGCAGCAATAATGTTTAATCAACTAATAGTAAAGTGAAGAAACCTAGCCCATTGAACATTTGATGGTATTAAATGTGACATGCAAACACACTGAAGCAGTGTGCTCCTAGCAGGAGCACCACCAAGATCTAACAAATCTAGGCAGATATGTGATATTGAAACGTTCAAGGGCTCTTCACTCTGGTTGCTAGGGAACACTTTGCACTTACTGGAGGTCCTTCAGATGCAGAACTTTCATAGAAAAAGCACAAACAGAGGAACTAACCAAACAGCAAATACAATTTAACCCTTAGCTGTGAAGTGCCTTCCTTACAGCTTCATTTTTCTTGTTTTCAATTATCTTAAACACAGCTTGTCATTCTCATCAGAGCTGGAAAGAGTTTTTTGTTTCAGATGTGCTAATAGATCATTCTGCACATTTGCAAGACCTTGCCCATGGTGCAAATCGTGAGCCAACATAGATAAACCATATACTTCAAATAAAACTGCGGTTTTCTTTCTTGGGGTATATATGTTACCCCTTCCAGTATCCTGATCCATGATTGCTTTTGTACTGTAAGGTCATTCATTCTCTTTCTCTTTCTCTTTCTCTTTCTCTTCCTCTTTCTCTTTCTCTTTCTCTTTCTCTTTCTCTTTCTCTTCTTCCTCCCCCTCCTTCTCTTCCTCCTCCTACCTCATGCCCACTCCTTCAATAAATAATCTGTCTAATACACCTAAAAATTAATTTCTACTCTACCTTCTGCAGGTTCAAGGGAAATTTACAAGACAGTAATAAACATTTCTGTACCTTGGTTCTGTACATGGTTTTATTTTACAATATTCTTTTTAACCTGACACGGGCACCAACTTGATTCATAAATAACAACTGAATTCTCATACTGCATAAAATCAGAATGTTTTAAATCATGATTTTTTTTGAACAGTGGCTTAGTTAATATAAATAGTAAGCACAACCCCCGAGCTATTGAAGTTTATTTGTAAACTGGGCCACTTATGAACAATGATTCATTATTTTAAACAGATATTTAAATATAGTGCTTAATATTAAATAATTTAATATCAAATAATTTAATATTAAATAATTCATTAAATTATATTATTAAATACTATTAAATTAAATATTAAATATTGGGTGTGGCAAAAAGAGTGGGGTAGAGAAAGAGACTTTAAGAAACATTAAGGAAGATTAAGGAGAATATTAAAACAGTTAAGAAAGGGGAGAAAAAAAGGGAAGAATGGAAGGTAGGGTAAGAAGAATAGACAGATAACATACAAGGAAAGCAAAAATAAGTAAGTGAAATCAAAAAAGCTAGAAGATTAATAGCGAGAAAGGAAGAGAAGGAAGAAATAGAAGGAAGGGAAAGAAAAGATTAAAAAGAGTAAATATTGACTTTGTGGTATATCAAAGCAGGATATTTTCATTTGGTGTATTTGTGTAATTCTGTACCTGATGACTGAGGTATCTGAATGCTGTATCCATTTTCTCCTAGCTCAGCTGAGGTGTATCTACAGTCACAGGAAAGCAATGTATTTTCCCGCTTGAAACAAATCTTGCAAGGAATTCTTGCTTCACTTTCCTCTCACATCTCTCCGTATAAGGGTTCAATCATTATAGCCCTGGTGTTCACATTACAAGAGATAGCAGAAGTGAAGGCAATCATGAGTTGGCCTCAATTGCTTTTTGGGGGCTGTGGAATAGGAAAGGTATTCATTTGTACTGCCAATTTTCATATCTACCATCTGTCACAGGTTCCCCAGGATCGCTATGTTTTCAGTGTCTAATTCTGCATAAAAGCTTACCCTGAAAGGATTCTTGGTTAGAATTAACACAGTTATTTTGGATACCTTCATGGCATTTTCCTGGGATAAATCCCCTCTTCCCACAATATCCTCTTTCAGGATTTATTTTCCGACAGATGTTTATTGGGGTTATTTTGTGTAGCATCTGGAGAGTTTTGGAGGTCTCATTGTTAAAATTATGCTCCCGCTATTGCAGGATTTTTTTGTATTTAACGTATTATTTATAAGTCATCAACCAATGGTTAGATGAAGAGAAGTGGAAGTGAAAGCATTTTTCCCTCCAGAAGCTGTTGCTAGTTTTCAAATGCAATCAGCGCTGCTTGATTCTGCCTGCTTCTTAATTCAGTCTGAAAAGCCTGCAATCCTGTGCAAATGAGGAAGCTTCATAGAACTTTTCCTATTTGAATAGGGAAGCATAGGATAGAACCACGCAGACAGCAATTTATCCAAACATTCTGTGGGACAGGGGAAAAAAAAGGCACCTGCAGATATTTTAGATTTGTCAATGAGAATACAAATGGAGAGCCTACTTCTGTGTCATTTGTGTAGTGACATGATGTGATTCGTCAAAGTACAAAGGCTTTGCTGATATACTTCATATCATCTCTGAGTCCCATTTGGCAGTTCCATTTGGCAAAAAAAAAGTCTCTGTGCTCCTGTTGAACCATGTTCAAATGGTTTTGTGCCTGCACTCCACACACACAAACTCAGAGAATGCCAAGGATTCCACAGAGCAACTTTAATATATTGTCCTCTGTTGGAACATGTGGAAAAAGCCTCTTTCAGCCCTTCCAATACCTGGCTTCTTACACACACCTGAGATTAGCAGACTTGAGCATTGCACATGTTCAGAAGTTTATCTGGCATCAAAACAAGATGAGGAAGCTTCAGATTGAGGAAATAGAAGCCAGGTGCCTGCTTTGTTTTAGAAGGGATTCATTTTGAAGCTTTCGCTTTCTATGGCTTAAGTCTGTGCAGTGAAGTTGCAGCCTTGTGTGTCTCACTTGAGGAGGTATGTAGAAAAGCATCCTTTTTAGCTAACACCCTGAGTTATATCTGACTAGGCATATTTCAGAAATGTCTTGAGGAGGGGATCTCTATCCACTTCCACTTAGCTTCACCAACATTGGAACAGGGCCCTCAAAGTCTTCCATGCAACTAGAATGAAAAAAGTCCCTGATGTGAACATAAAAACACTTGGTTTGCCTTGGTTGATTGGGCATGTAGAAACTGGATTTATCTGATCAAAGGTGATTTCAGGATATACTTCAAGGTCTTTCTGCTATCATCCTAATATAAACAAATTAAGAGGGCTTATATTTGGGTTGCGTATTGAATGTTTGTCTTCTTAATCTTTTTCCTGGTAGCATAGTACCTTAAATAAGAAAGCTATTCAAGAGATTCTGTCACTCATTTACTCTAGTTGATTATGAACAATTAAATAATTAAATTAGTTGGTTAAGAACAATTAAAACACTGTCCCCTTTTTCTTTCTTTAGTCTTATTGACACAGGAGCAGGGGAGATGTATAAGGAAAACTAAATCTCAGAAATTAAACTAGCAACTCAAAAACATTCACTGATATTATATGTTGAGAATATTGTAATTGTAATTACTCAGCCAAAATACTCTTTAGAATTGCTAATGGAATGCATACAGCTGTGTGGTTTGATATCAGGACATTGGATCAACAAGAACACAATTCAAATGATTACTTAGGGCTTAACTGAATAATATTGATACCCACTAGTGTGGTTTAATATTTCTGCTAAATAGTTAAACACCTGAAAATCTATTTGTCAAAAATTAATGAACTCTTTTTGCAAATGGTTATTTTGCAGATCTGGAAGAATAGCGTGGCAGATATTTCAAGGACAAGACTAAAACTGCCTTGATTGGGAAGAATTGTAGCTGTGAAAGTGATTGTTCTACCGTGGTTTGTTTCAGATTTCCATAAAACTTGAAAATCTATATATATAAAAAAGGAGCCCGTTTTACCCGTTTGTGTCTGGTAGGTGATCCCGGAAAGTACTGAACCAA
>JANHFO010002844.1:75338-85647 GCA_032468095.1 Pareas carinatus | reverse complement strand
GCCCAATAGCTGAAGATATTTGGCTGGTTTAGAATATAACAATTTTAAAAAAAATACCATTTGAATAAAAGCTTATAGGGTAAGATGCAAAATAAAAATACCCTATACTGTAAATAGGCTGCTATAAAGAGATTCAAAAACTAACACAATATTAATTAGAATGCAGTTAAAAAAAAACCTTGGAAAATAGAAATGTCTTCACCAGGAGCCCAAATGATGCCAGTATACTGTAGATGCTAGGCAAACATCCCTAGAAATGTAATTCGACAATGGCGTGGCAGGATAGAAAAAGTTCTCTCCCTTGTAGAGGCCTACTACATTTCCTTTGGTTTGAGACCTGTGCCATTATATGATCTGAACGTTTAGGTGAGTATATATGACAAAAGGTGATTCTTCAAGTAATCTAGTCATTTAGGTATTTAAAGCTCACAACCGTTACTTTGAATTGGGTCCAGAAACAGGCAGCCAGTGTAGATGAAGACCTGCCATAGGTTTGTATCAGCTGGTCTCAAAGAACAGTTTCCATTCCATAATCAGAAACTGGATTGAATTGGATTCATAAAACCAGTTTTGTCCAAAAGAACCTCCAGTTGATAGGCTGCTCCAGCACCTTGTCAAGAAAGAACCTACTGGCCACTGGCCTATAGTGGTTTTCACCCTCTGGATCCAGAATAGATTTCCTCAAAGCAGCCCAATCCTTATCTCTTTTAGGGACACTGGAACCATTACCTCTCTCAATTTTATAACTTCTTGTACCCAGGCTTTTTATAAGCTTCTTGTTTCCTTGAGAACAAAAGTAAAAATAAAATTAAACATTTTGCACTATTTCAGGTGTTGGAACCATATAATGGACTGCTGAAGGTCTGCACACTTTATTAGACACTGACAGCACATATTTTGCCTGAAGAAAATGGCATGTTTTGGCAATTCTGATTTAGATATTTTGGAATTTGCCACTGCAAAATGTAGAAAGAAAACTAGAGTGTAACAACTGATGTGTTTTCATTTACATAAAGACTGATTATGACTCTTTATTTATTTATTTATTTATTAGTCAAATTTATATACTCTTAAGTAATGTCAGCAATTCCTCTGGAACCCCAGAGGCCCTTCCAGAACTTTTAGTGATCCATCTCTCTTTCTTCTCTGAGCAAGGCTAAACACTGGAACTTTCCTCAAGTTAATCAGACTTTATTTCTTTCTCAATTTTACTTCTAAATAACAGTGTGGAAGTCACTCTGTCCTTTTTCACAAATGGCAATAATATGGTGCTCTTTCTTTTTATCACCACCTGTGGAAAGGGCTTTTTAGCATCTCAGTTTTGTAAAATCTTACAGGAAGGCCGCTTCATCTCAATGACTCACCAGAGTTGTTTTAAATAAGAAAATATTAGTTTCTTTGAATTGCTGTAAAAGGCTCTGTAAGAAGATTACCATGCAAAATCAGCACCCTGTCTCAGTTTCTTGGTAAACAGTGAACAAAAGCTGAGTCAGTACATTTCTAAGTAAACTGGGAAGTGAAAATCAAAACTATCAAGCTGAAGAGATCTCTTCTTTGCTTTCAGTCTCAATAACTTTCTGGAGTTTCTTTGGGAATATCCTTGAGAAGAGCCAGGAAAGTGACTGAGGAGGCTGGTCTGATATAATTTATTCTTTCCATTTTTACCTTTACAGTTTCAGTTTCTATTTGAGTAGGGATATTTTAAGCCCATATATATACACAATGTTTTCTTATTCACATCCCCTGATGCCAATTGACTTTTAGTCTATGATGGACAAAAGGATTTCACACAAGGCATTCTTTTCCTGGCATTATTGGGAAAAGCAAATGTTACAACAGCAAGAACTTTTACAAGTTGGCAAAGAGAGAAAAGGAGTCTCACGTGGCCATTTCTAGCTTTATTAACTTTAATTAGCGAGGCACATCCTTGTTGAACCTGGGGTGGATGACATGAGAGGCTAATGTTATAGCCACTGAATCATAGGCTCTTCCTCTCTTTGTTGGCTTGTACCAGGCTTTCTATTTATCAGGCTTTTTTTATGAGGCCCCTAGTTTTTTTCTGAGTACAGGAGAAAACTACTCCCTTTGACTTTCGGCTCTGGATTAGGGGCTTTGTAAACCTGTTGCTAAGCTACACACTATTTTATTACAAAGAAAGACAGGGAGTCTTGGATGGTTGAGTCTGGGACCGAAAGTCAAAGGGAGTTTACTCCCTTATGTACTCAGAAAAAAACCAGGAGCCTCATTAAAAAAAAGCGTGATAGATTTCCTGGGCCAACAAAGAGGCTTAGTGGCGAAGATATTAGCCTAACATGTAAATCCAGCCCAGGTTCGAATCCCATAAAAGGTGTGCCTTGCTGATGAAAGCTAATAAGCTAATAATATCGAAAATGACAATTGGGGATTTTTGATGTGTGACTGTATTAACTTACCTTGTCAAGATTGTAAAGATTCGTACAAGAAAAATGAAGGTTTTCAAAAAAGAAAAAGAAAGAAAGCTAATAAGCTGGAAATGTGCCACTGAGACGCCTTTTCTTTCTTTGTCAGTTTGTAAAACTTCTTGCTGTAACAAAAACAAAAAGAGTGTCACTTAGTGACAGGCCTGCAAAGTCCCAAATCTGGGACCAAAAGGCAAAGGGAGTAGTTTACTCCCTGGTGTAGTCTGGAAAAAAAAATACAGGTATCTCATAAAAAATAATCTACAAGTGAATGTCCTGCCTGATGACTTGAGGGAATGGGTTTTCCCTCAAGAGAGGTTCTGTCGGTTTCTTCTTTTCTGTTCCAGAGCCAAAACAAAACAAAATCAGCTGCTGCCAACTCCTTCCTCTTCCTCCCTTCAGTTCAGAGAAACGTCTACTCAAGAGGCATAGCTGATGACTCATTTCTGAGTTCCTCTGGGTTGAAAAAATTGGAGAAATAATTTCCAGTTACATTTCACTGTTTATCAGTCCCTGCCTCCAAATCAGAAAGAGCATACTCTCCACTCAATTGAGCTAGCAACAAAAAAAGTTACTTTATTAAACGTCAGCAAACATCAAAAATGGATACGTAGCAAAATGGGATTAAAGGCACGCAAAAGTAAAGAGCATGGGGCATGAAGAAGAGGCAAGAATGCACATTACTGATATCAGTCAATCAAGCTCATGGGGAAAAAATAACATGGACAATTAGCATAAGGTAAAGGTAAACGTTTCCCCTCCCCTTGCACATGGGAAAAATATATGTATATATGACACGAACTTGATTGTGCATCATCATCGCCATCATCAAATGGTGCAATACAATTTTATTTTGAAAAGGAACGAAATAATTTTATTATAAAAGGCGGGTATGAAAAGTCTTAAAGGAACTGTTGGACCATTTTATTTTTAGACATTTTTAGCTTGAATGAAATGGAAAATATAAATTGCACTATAGCAGGGTTCCCCAACTTTTTGGGCACCAGGGACTGATTCCATGGAGAAAGGTTTTTCCATGGACTGGAGGGGGCGTGGTTTTGCATGCTGCCTGCATCCCGCGGATGAGGCTTAGCTTGCTTAGGTGGCCTGGTGCTGGTTCACGGACCAGAGGCTGAGGACCCCTGAGCTATAGCACTGCGTAAGTCTCTTGCTATCTCTGCTGACCGGTTTGCTTGCTATGTTGCTAAAAAAGCAACACAACAAAATATTTTATTTACATGAGGACCCAGATTGTTGTGGGCAATAGGCTGACTCTGTAAACTACTTAGAAAGGGCTGCAAAGCCCTGTGAAGCTGTATAGAAGTCTAAGTATCATTGCTATTGCTATTATCCTGCATGCCCACCAATGCACATTCCTGAGAATTTTTTCATTATGGGGCTAGTAATTAAGCACTGAATCTTATCCTCCGTGAATTCGACCAAATTCTCACTTAAAACCCATCTGCAGGTAGTTCTGAATTTACTACTGTTCATTTAGTGGCTTCAAAGTTTCAAAGGCACTGAAAAAAAAGAGACTTATGACCATTTTTCACAATTACAACCATTGCAGCATTCTCATGTGGTCATATGATCAAAATTCAGATGCTCGACAACTGACTCATACTTATGACCATCACAGTGTTCTGGGGTCATGCGATCCCCCTTTGCAACCTTCTGACAAGCACAGTCAATGGGGAAGCCAGATTCGCGTCACCAATTTAACAACTGGAATGATTCATTTAACAACTGGGGCAAGAAAGATCGTGAAATGTCACAAAACTCACGTAACAAATGTTTCATTTAGCGACATAAATTTTGGGCTCAATGGTGGTCTTCATCTGAGGACTAGCTATACATCCACGGACTTCACAGTAGTTTCTAGTGTTGAATCACATGGTGTGAAATGTAATTTCTTTTTTTCCTACCCTGAATTTTTGGTGATCTTGTAGTGATAATTGTTCATTCAATTCAATCATTGTTGATTCTGAAAAGACATTCCTACTACTAGGCCTTGTAGGACATGTTGGTTTCCAAGATAAAATAAAGCAGGTGAAAAATTTTCTTCTGCTGAACTGATAGGAAACTCTGAAGTGTTACATTTCAGTCTTTCTTGATCATGATTTCTTTTTTAAATGCACTTTGTTTCCTACCATGTTTCCCTGAAAATAAGACACTTATATTAATTTTTGCACCCAAAGATGCACTGGGTCTTATTTTCAGGGGAGGTCTTATTTTTCCACTGAGGCCGCCCAGAAGCGGAAGTCCGAGGCCTTATTATCGGGGAGGTCTTATTTTCGGGGGATGCCTTAGATTTCAGGGAGAGGCAAAACTGTAAGTAGGTCTTATTTTCAGAGGATGTCTTACTTTCGGGGAAACAGGGTAGAAGTGCATTTTAATTTCCAGTAGAAAGCTCGGTCAAACTTCCAACTGAAAGAAGAAATGCATTTCTAGGGCTTTTCTTGCGACAGTCTGTGCTATATTATCTCATTGATTTATGTGTTATGCTTTGTAGCTTGCAAAGGCAGACTTACTTGCCTTCGTCCATATGTGTCTACTGGAGGAAAGGAAACCCTGCAGCCTGATTTAATGAGTGTCAAGGCACTGTAAATTTTTTAAACAAATGAAAGGCCTTAAGCAGAATGGATGGGGGAAAAAAGCTGTTAATGAGGAATTTTGACACCTAATCTTTGTACAGGTGAACAAAATCCATTGGAAATCCCTAGCACATTTTTCTGCGGGAAGAGAGGGAAGTCTTTTAAGAAACCGGAGCAAAAGATGGATTGATCCTCACAGCTTTACTGACAGGCATTGTGAAAAATAGCTGCCAGGTGGATCACAAATCAGGGGTCATTTAAAGCAAATCTGAAACAATTTGTCTAATTGCTTTGGGTCAACCGTACAGTGCATGCAATAAATTATTTACTCTCTCCCCAGGCTGGAAACTCTTTCCTATCTTCAGTATAAACAAAGCTTAGATACACTTAGCATGTGCAGAACCAGAGCAGGTGCTACTTCTCTACCACCCTAGTCACAGGGAAATGAAGGGCAAAGGAGCCAACTTAACCTTGTGAGTTGAATCATCAATGGTAGACAATGAACATGATCACAGGCAATCCTCGCTTAATGACCACCCCATTTAGTTGACTGTTCAAAGCTACCAACTTACTTTATGACTAGTTCTTGTGCTTATGGTCATTGCTGGTCGCCATGATCATGTGACTGAGATTGGTTGCTTCTCAGCTGGTAGCTGTTTATATCATAGCAGCAGGCAGTGGTCTTGTGATTGCCATTTGTGTATCTCACAGTGGTTTCTGGGAAGGAGAGTCTATGGAAATACTAGAAGTAAAATTGCAAGTTGTGGTCAGCTGATGTCTCACTTAAGACGTATGTGTGATTTGCTTATCGATCATGGCAGAAGTAAGTCCATCACAATCATGTGATGTTTCGCTTAACAACTGCTTCAGTTAGCAATGGACTTGCTAGTCCCAACTGTGGTTGTTAAGTGAGGACTACCTATACACCAATAGCTATAAAGCTTTTTTTTTGATAATGACATTTTTTTTGATAATGACATTTAGAGATCATTTAGATTTTTGTAGACCACATATGTGATGCCTAAATTTGGGTATGAATTTCAAAACATTCTTACTCTGAAGGGTCATTTCAGTTATTCATTTCATTTCTTCTAAGATATCTCCCTTTGCGTTGTTTCTCTGCACATGTGGGCTGATGCTAGAGTAACAGTTCAGGAATACCTTGGAAAGTCACAGGTATCTGACTTATAGAATACAAGATATAAGCTTAGATGCATTTGAGAAAAGGAAAATCATGCTTTTGCATCTGTATAAGTAGAGCAGGATCTTACTTACAATTTTATCTCAGACTTCCGGTTCTGGGCAGCTGCAAGTGGATCGGATTTGGTGGTTGACCCCAGTGATCTCTTTAGCGCAGTGGTTCCAAATTTTTTTAGCCCACTGCCCCCTTGGTGCTACAAACACATCCTCAGTGCCCCCCACTCACACCTCTACTAAATAGCATTATTTGGAATAGCACACACACACACATAAACAGAATGAGAGACACACAGACATGCACACACAAATAAAAACATACCTTCTTGCATTCCACTTTCCCCTCATCACTCACTCACCAGCCGGCCCTAACTCAGGGCTAAGTTCCAGATGCTCCCATGGAGTGGGCTGAGCTCTGGGTACTCTGGCCGCTCTGGCGAGGCGGGCAGAGCTTCGGGTGTTCGGGCATTCCCGTGGAGCGGGCTGAGCTCCAGGCGCATAGTCCATGTTTTGGATGCCCTCCTGGCCTCTTAGCCTTTCCCTGCCACCTCACTGACCTCCTAGCACTCAACTAAGCCATTCCCACCAGGTGGCGGTATCGCCCCCTTTGGGAACCACTGCTTTAGCGTCTGGTTTTTTGTCTAAAAAAAAAAAGACACGAAAACCTTCCTGGAGGGAAGGCAGGCAGGAGTGAAGACTCAGGACCCCAAGACAAGTGGCGGCTGGATTGGAAGTTCCCTGGGTGGCTCTAGAAATTTGACTATTTGCCTCAATGCAGAAAAGCATAACCTGCTGGCGCATTCCTGTGTAGTGGCAAAGGTTGGAATGGAGACTTTCTTCCTGTCGCCCAGGTACTTTGCTATGACATCCAAGGCTTTTACACATGCTCCAAATGCTGTCTAGAAAAGCAAGGCAACCACCACATGATCTGGAAACATTTGCATGAAACCATCACTTGACTTAAGACTTTGACACAGTGAAGGATCCCTTGGAAAATATGAAGGTACTTAATGATTCTCCCAGCTATTTGTAGTCAAATTATTATGACTGAGGCCCCCATGACATTTTCACAACAAAACTCTTCTCTAGCTGTAGAGAAAGGAATTTCCAAAGGTGTAATTTATAATTTATCAGCGGTTTTAGGAAAAAAGTAGCACCTGGAGCATCCTAGAAGAAACCTCCCACACATCAATTGGCAGATTCAGATTTGGGAGCCCAAATTTCCCAGATTTGGGAAATTAATTTCCCTTTCAAAGTTTTTTAGGCAAAAAATGGCTTCTTATGCCTGTATTACATCCAATCTTGAGGCTAAAAAACTTACCCTGTGTTTATGTTATGTCAAATTCCTCAAACCCTGTCAAGAGACACTGTATTTTTCTTCTTTGAGTAAACCAGAAATGCTTAGCAGCAAACCCCAATAGTTCTGTTTCAGAAAAAGACATGCGTGTTTGCTGTTATGTACAGATTGCTGAAGAATGGTGAAGCACTGTTTGCTCTGCTAATATTTTTCAGGCATCAATATTAGGTCTGTGCAAAGAATGTGAAGGAGGTGCTTTACAAAGGACTTTAGTGCAAACACAGCACTTCTCTTTGAAAAGGTAGAGTAGCAGCAACTTTTATAAGGCTCAACCCAAATGCTTCAAACCCTGGCCCATTGTCTGTGTGAGAGCAGACAACACTGTTGATGAGACCCAGGTCAAGTGAAGTGGCGGGGCACCCCTTTGCCTATGCAAACACCAGGGAACAAATTTTCAAGCAGCCATGCAAAGCTTGCAAAAGTTGACTTTGCTTTAATCTTCCCTTCTTGCTCATGCACAGCTTCATAGGCTGATTGGAAAACATTTTGCAAAAACAATCTAGGCTCATCTCCACTCACAGATCATGTGGCCAATACAATTCTCAGAACCAGGTTATGCAATTCAAGCATAATATACATTTTTTTCACTAACAATATCAAAGGTATGAGCACCCATTATTTTAACCATGAACTGTTCAATAGATGTAGGATTAGTTCACTAACGTTTGAGAAAATATTCTGTTTTGATATTGTCCATCCCAACCACATCATCAATTCCATGGGAAGACTTTACTGAGATTGACTATAATAACAGAACCTTGCAAGTATAATTATGCCATACCTCCTCTACCTTCCCCTCCCGTTATAACCTAGTAAATCAGGTTTCTGAAAATTTTCTTGTTTTCCAGGACTTAAAGAATGTTTCTTTCTTTGCCTAGGTAGCAGTTCTTGCATGTTTCCATCAAGGTCATCTTCCTTACTTTATACAGAGTTATAATGAATTTTTTTGCTGAATTCAGGTTCCTGGATGTGGAAATCTGAATTTGTGTAGACATGAGGGAATCACACTAGATTATATTGCATGTGCAAAATTATTTCATAAATATGCACTTTTATCCATGGAGTAATCATACCTGCTTTAAGAACTAAGTAGCCAGAATGATCTAGTGGCTCAGCTGTTTGAACAGGAAAATCTCCATTTTGACATTTCTTAGCCGAGGAAGCCAACATTGTCCAAAGACATTTCCATGGTCATGTGACCAGCATGTCTATATGCCAAAGACACACAGAACACTGTTACCTTCTCACCGAAGTGGTACCTATTTATTTACTCCCATTTGCATGCTTTCAAACTGCTAGGTGGGTAGGAGAAAGTTTGTTTACCTAGATTCATATTTATTTCCCAAACTAATGGCAAATATATAAGGTAATGTGCATGCTAATCAAACATGTATATTAACAAGTACAATAATAAGTGCTTTTGGTTTTCAGAATAAGACATTTTGAAAAGCTGGTAGGTTTTCTTAAACATTGTTTGGGTTTGTCTGACATATGGAATGCAAATCTGGTTCAGCATTTGGGGACAATAAAGTGGATTACATTTTTTCATGAGAAAAATAAAAAATGTTTAGCAACTGTTCCTTTTCTTTTTCATGTCCTGTGACCACTTTCAAACGGGTTTTAACTGTTTCTCTCATTTAAATTTGTTAAGCAGACAGTTTTCAAAATCACTTCATTAAAATGTTTGGAAAGCAATGTAAGCTACAGTGGCCTCATTAAAATTCTGTATGGGTATGTCTCTTGCTTACATCTTTTTTTCCCCTCCCTGTTACATTTTCAAGAAACACTCTGGGAAATAAGAATCTCAGAGGGTTGTTCCAAATAATATTTAGACGCACGTTTCTCTGCGCAGACCTGCCTTGTAAGCCGTGTTTTTGCAGAAATTGCCTCAGCAATTTTAGGCTGAGTTATCAGTGCAACTGCTGCTTTGGCAACCCATCAAGCTTCAAACTGTGGGTAGTTGAGCCTTTGCACACCTTTGGGTTGGGCGCCAGTTTTGCCCATTCCTGGAATGGGAGGCCCTGCTCGCTGCCATTCATGCCCTCGTGATTTCTTGTCTGGATTACTATGATGTGTGCTACATTAGGCTGCCCTGGAAGAGCATTCAGAAGTTTCAGCTGGTACAGAAATGGAGCTTGTCTCAAATGGTGTTGGTTGCTTGATACATAATACACCACTACTCCAAAGGCTGCATTGGTTGCCAGTGTGCAATTCAAGGTCCTGGTTATCACTTTTTAAAGCCTTTCATGGCTTGAGACCGGGCTACCCGAGGGACTGTCTTTTTGTAGTTATTTCTACCCATCCTATCTGAGGCGGCAAGATGGGCATGCTCCATGTCCCCATTGGCCATGGAATGCTGATTGATGGGACCCTGGTGATGTACCTTTTCTGTCATAGTACTCACCCTATCAAACATTCTTCCTCCAGGGATTAGGATGGCCCTGGCTCTGTTGGCCCTAAACATCTGGTTCTGTGCTGGAGTCTGGGCCCCCAAATGTCTGAAGGGGCCTGTCTCCTGGCTGGGCTAACCTTGGATAGTGACATTCTCCTTGACTGCTGTGTATTTTAATTTTTCTATTTATGATGGAGATTTGTTTTTAATTTATTAAGGTTGTTCACCGCCCAGTCACTTCTGAAATGGATAGCCACAAGGAAGGAAGGAAGGAAGGAAGGAAGGAAGGAAGGAAGGAAGGAAGGAAGGAAGGAAGGAAGGAAGGAAGGAA
>JANHFO010002844.1:49846-63134 GCA_032468095.1 Pareas carinatus | reverse complement strand
CTGGAAGTCTGAGGCCTTATTATCGGGGAGGTCTTATTTTCGGGGGATGCCTTATATTTCAGTGAGAGGCGAAACTGCAAGTAGGTCTTATTTTCGGAGGATGTCTTACTTTCGGGGAAACAGGGTAGTGTGTTATTCCCTTTGTTTTTGCCATAATTTAATTTGAAATTTTCCAGGATAATTCTACTGTTGTATGCATTTTTATCATATCTTTGGAGGAAAGGTAAAGAAAGAAATGAAATTCTTACACAGAACATGCCTTTTGTGACATGAGTTCTGATTCCTCACTGATCTTTAGCCACTGTCTGCAGACCACATACTAAATCTGTCCACATTGTCTCTTTCTTATGCCTGAGCTCTGAGGAGGACAGGGTAAAGTTGGGATCAGATGTAAATGAAAGCTCTAAAGAGGAAGTTGCTGCTACTGGTTTCCTGATCTTTTCTTCTTTTCTTCTCTCTCTCTCTCTCTCTCTATTTTGGTGGTGGTGTATTTGTTTCAAATTGCAGGAAGCCTACGTACAGAAAATGGTGAAAGTTTGCAATGATTCAGATCGATGGAGTCTCATCTCATTATCCAACAACAGTGGCAAAAACGTGGAGCTGAAATTTATGGACTCTCTGAGGAGGCAGTTTGAGTTCAGCGTAGATTCTTTTCAGATCAAGCTAGACTCTCTCCTCCTTTTTTACGAATGTTCCGAAAACCCAATGACCGAAACGTTTCACCCGACTATAATTGGGGAGAGCGTCTATGGGGATTTCCAAGAAGCCTTTGACCACCTGTGTCACAAGACGATTGCAACTAGAAACCCAGAAGAGATCAGGGGAGGTGGTCTCCTTAAATACTGCAACCTCCTAGTGAGAGGCTTCAGGGCTGCCTCCGAATCTGAGATTAAATCTCTCCAGAGATATATGTGCTCAAGGTTCTTTATTGATTTCTCAGACATCGGGGAACAGCAGCGCAAGTTGGAGTCCTACTTGCAAAACCACTTTGTGGGACTGGAGGACCGCAAGTATGACTATCTCATGACCCTCCACGGAGTGGTGAATGAGAGCACGGTGTGCCTGATGGGACATGAGAGGCGGCAGACTTTAAACCTTATCACCATGCTGGCCATCCGGGTGCTGGCTGAGCAAAATATCATCCCCAACGTGGCCAATGTCACTTGCTACTACCAGCCAGCCCCCTATGTAGCTGATGCTAACTTCAGCAATTACTACATTGCTCAGGTTCAGCCCATGTTCCCCTGTCAGCAGCACACTTATTCTACTTGGTTGCCCTGTAACTAACCTGTTTTAAATAGACCTGGGGAACTTCTTATTCCAGCAAGCAAATAAAAGGGGAGAGTGACTCTCCTCTTTAAAAAGTGGGGTGTTTTTAGTGCAACGTGATTCTCTCCCCCCCCCTTTTTTTTGCTGGAAAAAAGTTCTTCTGGTTCTTCTCTCTGGTGTTCAACTGAGCATGACTTAGAAAAGAACCAAAAGCGATTGGATTCCACCCCAAAGCGCGCAACCTGTCTGGAAGAGCAACTAGATCGCCTTGAAATAAACCTAGGAGAAATGGTTGATGACAATATGGGTTGGCAATGCTTGCTCCCATAGCTATGGCAGAGCAAAAATTGGGAAGCTGCCTTGATGATTTCTTTTTTTAAAAAAAATAATGGAACCTGAGAATTGAAAGAAGAACCTAAGAAGAAACAAAAAAAAGAGCTATAAACATGCTTTCAGGAATTAAAAGTTAGATGCAAAAAAATATGCAGATATGTTGGAATAAGGTGTATTTTGGAATTCTTACTCTGGAGCGTGCGTTCTGCTGCCAAGGGAGGGATGCCATAGAATGTATAGCTTGCTTGAACAGAATGCTTTAAAAGAAATTGCTGGCTCAAGAAGAAAAAGAGAGATGGATGCTGGAAGAGGGGTGAGGGTGGGAAGGATTATGGCAAATTTCATTAATTCCAGCTGTGTGCATGCTTCACATTTTTTTTTTAAAAAAATGTGGAAAGCAAGAAAACCAGCTGTAGCAAGCTTCATATGCTTTAGGACCAAAGATAAATTCTCCTAGTAAAGACGGGATATGGTAGATTATGAAATATAAATCTATATATATATTTGTATAGACAAATATTAAACAAAAGTGCCTGATGCCTTCAGAGAATTTGAAGTGAGAAAAATCTAGTTTTGTGGTTTAATCTTGCATTTTCTGTTTTTTTTATCAGGGACACGAGAAACTTTAAAAAAAAATAAGCTTGTGAATATATGGTGGAGGATATTATTTGTTTTCCTTGCAAATGCCTATATAAAGTTTATATTGCTGGTGTTCTGCAATCTTTGGTACACAAGTGTTATGTTTATTGTTTTGTGTGTGTGTGTGTGTATAACATGTTATGTGTAGATATTCACATGTTTTTTAAACATGGTAGGGAATATGTAGCAATGTTAAGGAATGTTTTAAATGAGCTATAGTGTGCGTGTTTCATATCTGCAACAGGATATAATGATTTTTGAGGCACTTTTCAGAGATTCCCACCCTAAAAGAATCTAGATAAACCAATTAGTCCTATATCAAATAGGAATTCAATGATAAAACTAATTAATTGGCCTATTTGTGAGCCATTGGGTTTTGTGATTGGACAAAACGTCTTAACTCTTGATGACTGTATCTTAATATAATGTGGTTTGAATGTTTGGCTTAGAAATTCCTTGACTACATATCTCTGTGATGGAGTAAGACATCAATGTGGCTCAAACAGATGGCTCCCCTCATTCCCAAATACTGTTTTACTTAGTGATTTAAATGCTTATGATTAATATTTCTTTTGAAAAGCAAACAGAATGCACTGTGCATTCTACAACCACTATAACTTAGTAAATGTGAAATGAACCATTCGCGTTGTGCGTTTTGTGTGCATGTATGTGTCTACGCACACATACATACACTATCAAGCCTCTCTGATTGCCATGCTCTATTTTGCAGCTTAATGTTGTGTCTTATTTTAAAGAAATTATTATTGTTTTCTCAAAGAGGCAAGTGAAAAATTGACTTCCTGCATGTTCTTCCATCCCCTTTGAGTTGATTATCATGCAGGAGATTTCTGACTCTTTGGGAGTGGGGTGTTTCTTCCTCCAGCCACTGTTTTTTTTTTAAGGAAATAAATTCTAACTGTAATGTTTAAATACAGAGTTAAGAAATCTTTAAGTTAATTAATTAAGGAAGTTTTGTGTGGATTTAAGGCTCAGATGCTTTAAGAGTTGTGCTAGAGTCTGGCCTGTTTGCTCTCCTCTCCATATTTTAATGAGATCTGACATTTTCAGTATTGAAGAAAAGGTAGAGCAAGGCCACCAACACTTGTGGAATTAAATGTTATTTAGACGCATTCCCTACCAATGATAAAACAAGATAAAATATTTATAATGCAAGGATTAATAAGTTGCTAACCAGACAATCCACCCTTGCCTCCCTGTAAAGCTACTGGCAATCTATTTCCTCTCCTAGTTTTTAAATTATGAATGATTTTCCTGTATCTACAATGATTTTGTCTTAGCTGAATAGGATCCCCATGTGTTTACAGTGCCCAAAGTTTGTCCTCGCTGTGAATCCTGGGGGGGAGGAAGCCATCTTTTGTTCTCTTGAAAGCACTCTCTGCTTGCCTTTGCTCCTTCTGACGCCTGATAGGTATGACCTTTATTTAAAGCTTATTTTGATTAGTGCTTAGTTATAAACCGAGGCTGGTATTTCTTAATCGCAGTCTCATCTGTGGTGCATGAAAAGAGAGGTTAAAAATTTGCATTTGGTAAAAATCAGACTTTTTCTTAATTGCCTGTCTTTATTCCTATGACCAGCTAGAACAGAATAATGAATGAATCCAACCCAAACTATCTGGAGTGTGGAGGGGGCACGGGGAACAGGACAGGATAGACCGGTGTAAGAGGCAGGTTTTTCCTGGTGGAAACAGAGCTGAAGGCTGGGGAAATGGGATCAGCTGGTAATGTGGTTTTTATCTCTTCCTTACCGCAGCTATTTTGCTGCAAAGGAATGAGTCACATCCACTCCGCAAAGGGTTGGGGATCATTGACAGGACCTCAGCTAAAAAAATTATGTTCCTTTTTTTTAAAAAAAACCCATTATTAGTCCAGGCATTATAGATCCCCTCCAGTCCATACTCTGTACCATATTCTATACGTCAGATATTGTTGTTTACAGCAAATGGATGTGGTAAAATCCTGGCAATTATTATTATTATTTCCCTCTACTTCAGTAATTTTTATTAACCTACAGACATTCCCACCACAGATTTATACTTAATGAGCGTCATTTTAATTGGTGGGGCCTTTTTGGTAGAATGTGTCTGATGCTACTGACTGCTGGTCAAAGAACTTAAATTTTGTTATTTTCAAAATCATTTAGGTTTTCTGAGGGCGTATCTAGCTCTTTCTAGGGTTGGCAATATCCTCCTTCCCTTTTCAATTTTGATGGACTAATAGTTTGAGGAGAAAATGCTTAATATTGTTTAGGATCCTATACTATTTCTTTAGTAGATTTTAAAATTTTGTTGCGATACTTAATTTAAGATGTCTCATTTAAGCTAAATCTATTGGGATTCCAATGAATTATCTCTGAATCATGGAAGATCTGAATTTGTTCTAGTTTGACAGTGGCTGGAAAGAGAAAAGATGAATGTAAGATTTTGTATTCTATTGAATTTTAAAATAATAACTTTTGACAGTGAATATTTTGAAAATCTCATTTGCCCAAACCTGTTGGGTGGACCTCAAATGATTGGAAGTGTTATTTTCAATACCAAGTTGTTCAGTGAAATTGTACTGTATATAATATGCAATATGCACACATGAAACAAATTCTTTGAAAGGAAACAAGCAAAAATTGAGAGACAGTAAAAAAAAACGCCAGCAGGATTATTGTTTTCATAAATCATTTTATTTAAAGGCTTTAAAACTTACTTGCTGCTAGGTATTGCACAAAGTTTCATGCACACCTTATAAATGCCTATTGTAAAATGCTTTATATGCAAGTTATATTATTGAAGGCTCTTATTCATTCAGAGAAATCTTTAAATAGTTTGTGGAGTTTAAAATTGTGTAAAGGAAAAGAGACAGAGAAGGAAATATATCTAATGACATATTCAGCACTTTTTTCTTTCTTTTTTTTGTTTAATTTGTTTTCGGATGTCTTTCCAGTTTCCATTGCAATGGACAAAATCCAATGTCAATATATAGATATGTTTTGCTGTTTGCTATGATTGCAACTACTAAAACTTTGGAAAGCCTATGCATTCTACAATGGGCTGTATATGGCACTGCAAGCCCTTGAAATCTATAGGAAGTATTGTCAATTTCATCCTCCCAAATTCTATAGAATTGTGAACTTGTAGTCTTCAGCAAAAGCGTCCTGTTGCATCCAGCTGTTCCTCTGACTGCTCCTGCTCCTGCTTTGGGAATTTGTTCGGTTGGAGTTTGAACCAAGTAAAGGCTGCAAAACGGACTCTTTTAAGCAAGAAAAGCATTTGCTTCTGGGCTAGAGGAAACAGATTGTGAATTTTGTTTACAGCATCCAATATTTGGAATATTTGTAAATAAAAATGTTATTTTTTCTATTTATCTGTGTCTAATCTTTCCAGTGTCAAAAGCTATTCTGAGACCCATCGTCTGTTGAGTTTTGCCGTTGAATTGTCAAACTAGAGTTTTACTTTATTGCATGGCCTTAAAGAATTCTTTGGCTTACTGGGAAATGCCATTAAAGACACCATACAGCATGGGGAAAAAGCATGACTTTTGCAAGCACTTTTTGAACCAAATCCTTCATGGGAGTGGTCTTGGCAATGCATATGCCAGCCTTCCCCAATCGAGTGCCTTCAGGTGGACTGCAATACCCATAACTAGTTGGGGAAATTTGTCACGACCACAGGCCTTTTCATTCAACAACAAACCTCAACTCGGCACAAGAGCAAAACCTGCCCATTTGCCTGTCACTTGATCCTGGGGGAAAAGGAATCCTTTGGGAGCAGGGTGGTATATAAATTTGAATAATAAATAAATAAATAAAATCAGAATCAAGGTGTGCCTTCTTACCTAAAAATACCTGTTCCAATCAAAAACTCTAAACCAGAGATGCATATTTACAGGAAATAAAATATTTAAGTGAGAAGCGTCTTGACATATAAGCTTCATGGAACAGTTGCACAGCAAGTAGACACTTCAATGTAAATAGTCTAATTTTAAAAAGAACATGGTAAAGGAAAATAGGTTTATGCCATTTTCTTTACCCAAAGCTACAGAGATTTGAACACATTCATATACTGACAGCTACCCTGATTCTAAACTGTACTTTTAAGTTTCTAACAAAGCAAAAGCAAGCCCATAGAAGTCTGACTTCCAAGGACATACTTGGTTTTTTATTTTTTTACTAAAAAGTAAAAATATAATTTGATTAGGGAAAAATGTCTGCGGAAAAGTTGTACGATTTTTTTAGCAAATTAGGTACCCAATTAACTTTCATAAATAAAAGCACCAATTCTTCCAGCTGAAATGCCTCTATGTGATGAAAACACAACCTCAAGACTGTATTTATTACTGAATTAATAGAAAGTGGCAGATTCAGGACCATTAGAAACATGGAGGGTTGCAGTGTGATGCCTCCTTTGTGAAATAGGAAGGAAATTTTCAGCTTTTGAGAACACCTAGATAAATGGTTAAAACTGCAGACACACTGTTTTCTAGTATGCAAAGCGTGTTTTCTGCTCACATAGAAGAATAAGATTATTTTTTGTTTTATGCACTGCAAATCCAGCAAGGCCCTCTGGCACCACAAAGGTATATCAGATCATGCCACTCCAGTTTCCAGAGAATCCTGGAAAGTAGTCAGGCTGCTGGGAGCCTTGTCCCAAGCTACACCCAACACTCTCTTTTTTTTTAAAAAGGGAATAACTTTGGAAATTGTTTCTCCACATTGCAAGTGTGTTTCCCTGAAAATAAGACAGGGTCTTATATTAATTTTTGCTTCAAAGGATGTATTAGGACTTATTTTCTGGGAAATATGGTACTAAATGCATCCATCTGTCTTAACTGGGGCTTATTTTTGAGGTATGGCTTATATTATGAGCATCCTGAAAACTCATGCTAGGGTTTATTTTCCGGTTAGGTGTTATTTGCAGAGAAACAGGGTAGTGCTAAACTGCCTTAGTTCTATCTTCCTTAGGAATGTGCTTCGGAATAACTCTCATGGATATTCTACGTGCTTATGGAAATACATTTTAAAACTTGGGGGGGGGGGGTTTCACTCAGAATTTTCAAGTAATTCCCTCCCCCCTTATTGGAAAGCTTCCTTCCCCGTGCCTTTGCTCCACAGGATCTGAATTGTAAACAGAAGGTATGAGACCAAAGTGAAGAATCAAGGCATGATTGGAGATGGGTTGTGAGCCCAATGGGTAGGCGTATGTCAGAGTTTTATAGTCAAACAATCTGTTTGCCATTTAATTCTGCTTTCCAGTCCCTCACTCAGGACCAGGGAGGTCCTTTGTCTCTGTTCTGCTTGCTTTGAGCTTTAACAATAATTTATAATTCCAGAGAAAAATCTTACTCTGAAATTTTGGATAGCTTCTCTGCCATTAGGAATAGCCAATAACTGCACCAGTCTTTGTTGATTTATGGGAAACAAATTCATGTAAATATTTTAAACTGACCATTATCCACCATTGTTAAAAAAAACAAGGTGTTTTATTTTGGGTTGTTCACATTCAAATGCGAAGAGCTAGATGAACCTGAATTGTCCTCTGAAAAGCTTCCAAAGCTTAATGCTATGAATTATTAATGCTAAGAATGTTTTGGTTTAAAAACTTGCAGAGTGAATTCCTTGAGTATTAATAAAACGAGGAACGCTTTAAATTCAGTTGTTAAAACAACTGTAGAAGAGTTGGATAGAAAACAAAAAAAGATGAGTCTATAAAATTGGCATTGTGGCAGTGCGAATAAATGTAGGTGGCTTTTTTCAAATAATATCTCCGTGTTATTAATAAATAAAAACTGCAACAGTTCACAATATATAAATATTTCTTAAATATCTCTGTGTATGTGAAGATTGTTTTCACATTTTTTTAAAAAGTGAAGAGAACACTCTCAGATGAGAACTTCTATATCCTGACTGGCTCAAGGTTGACTCAGCCTTCCATTCTTCTGAGTTGGGTAAAATGAGGACCCAGATTGTTCTGGGCAATATGCTGATTTCTGTAAAGCACTGTGAAGTGGTATATAAGTGTAAGTGCTACTGATATATTGAGGGCCTCATCAGGGTGCCATCGGCCAGACAATGTCGGCTGGCGACCCCCAGGGTGAGAGCCTGTGGCAGCTCCAGCCCTGTGGAACGAACTTCCCCCAGAAATACGAACCATCACGGATCTCCTGGTCTTCCATTGGGCTCTGAAGACATTTTTATTTACCCAAGCGGGGCTGTCCTGATCCCTCCTTTATAGTTTAATTTGGTTTTAAATTTCAAATTTTATATGGGAATTTCTTAGTTTGGACAATATATTTAATTCTTTTAAATGTTTTTTTTAATTATGTTTAGTGTTTTTATTTTTGGCTGTACCCCGCCCTGAGTCCTCCGGGAGAAGGGCAGTATAAAAGTTTGAAAAATAAAGATAAATAAATAAATAAATATGAACCTTGACATTAGTCTGAGATTTTGAAACCTCATCTCAACAATCCATTAAGTCTCCACTGCAGCCAGCTGGTAAGTTGCATGCTATGAACAACTATTCCTCGTATGAGTTTGAATTCAGAAGACATGCATGAAGATTCTACATGTAAACATCATAGGAGGATCCTATGTTATATAATGTGGCCTGGCAGATCGAATCTGTCCGTCTGCTCCAAAACTTGTGGATGATTTTGCAGATGCTGAATTGGTGATATTCCATTTCCATTTCCATTTTATTACATTTATATACTGCCCTTCTCCTGATGGACTCAGGGTGGTTTACAGCCAGCTAAAATACAAACAAGACAAAAAGATATGATTTCAGGGCACGACGGAACACAGAGAGGTCAGATATAATGCGAATCTCAGGAGGGAGGTCATTCCAGAGGGTGAGGGCCCCACAGAGAAGGCCCTCCCCCTGGGGGTCGACAGCCGACACTACCTGGCTGACAGTACCTCGAGGAGGCCCTCTCTGTGGGAACGAACTGGCCGGTGGAAGGTATTTGCTGGTAGAAGGTGTTCCTGTAAGTAACTGGGCCCTAAGCCATGGAGCGCTTTAAAGGTGATAACCAAAACCCTGAAGTGCATCCGGAAGGCCACCGGGAGCCAGTGCAGCTCGCGCACGAGAGGTGTAACATAGGAGCACCTCCTTGCTTCCACAATCCCCCGCGCGGCTGCATTGTGTACCAGCTGAAGCCTCCAGATGCGCCCCAAGAGGAGCCCCATGTAGAGAGCATTACAGTAGTCCAGACGGAAAGTGACGAGGGCCTGAGTGACCCTGCGTAAGGAGTCCCGATCAAGAAAGGGACGCAGCTGGCGAATCAGGCAAACCTGATAAAAGGCACCCCTGGCCACAGCCGTCACATGATCTTCCAAGGACAGCTGTGCATCCAAGAGGACACCCAGATTGCGAGCCCTCTCCATGGGGGGCAATATTTCACCCCCAATATCCAGTGATGGAGTCAACTGGCTATATTGGGAGGCCGGAAGCCACAGCCACTCAGTCTTGGAGGGGTTGAGCCTGTTCCTCCCCATCCGGATCTGCACGGCTTCCAGGCACCAGGACATCAATTCCATGGCATCATTGGGGTGGTCTGGGCTGGAAATGTACAGCTGAGTATCATCAGCGTACTGATGGAACTCCACCCCAAAACCGCAAATAATCTCATCCAGCGGCTTTACATAGTTGTTTAACAGAAGGGACGAGAGGATGGACCCCTGTGGCACTCCTCAAGTGAGGGGCTGCCGAGCCGACCTCAGCCCCCCCTGCCAACACTGATTGTGACTGGCCAGAGAGGTAGGAGGAGAACCACTGTATAACGGTGCCTCCCACTCCTAACCCCTCCAGCCGGTGCAGCATGATACCATGGTCGATGGTATCGAAAGCCGCCAAGAGATCTAAAAGGACCAGGATAGAGGAACATCCCCTATCCCGTGCCCTCCAGAGATCATCAACCAAAGTGACCAATGCCCTTTCCATGCTGAACCCGGGTCTGAAGCCGGACTGGAGGGGATCCAGATAGACAGTTTCATCCAGGTGCCTCGGGAGCTGACACGCAACCACACTCTCAACAACCTTCGCCACAAAAGGGAGGTTGGAGACCGGATGATAATTAGCCAAAACAGCGGGGTCCAGGGAAGGCTTCTTGAAGAAGGGCCTCACCACCGTCTCCTTCAGGGCAGTTGGCAAGGTCCCCTCACTCAATGAAGCCCTCACAATACCCTGGAGTCAGCCTCGTGTAACTTCCCGGGAGACCAGCACCAACCAGGAGGGACACGGGTCCATCTGGTCAGTCGCCCCAGAATCCTGTCCATGTACTCGGGAGCCACAGAGTCAAACTCTTCCTAAACCACACTTGTTGATATGTTGATGGAATCAGAGAAACATATATTGGTAGCCCCAGACTGGACCATCCCACGGACTGTGAGCTACAGCTGGTACAGAAGTTACAGGAATCAAGAATCCAGATTGTGCTAAATCTATTCTATGAGCGCTACAACAGCTGCCTCTTTATTTTCAAGGCCGTTTTAAAAGACACACATGGTTGATAAGAGTATTTTTTGGAAGTGCATTTCCATTTATATGAACCTGGCAAACTTTAATATCTATATCCATGGCCTCACTTTCTGGTTCATCATTAAGAGCAGCATGAAATATGGGTATGAGGGAAAGAGACTCCTCTTGTAAAGATTCTATTTCTTTGATAAGCCCACTTAAGATAATAAGCATAGCTGTTTTTGTTCGCTGTTGAAGGATTTTTAAAGCTTTATTTCTTATTTCTTTCATGGTGAACTATATGCTATGCTTCTAACTTGATTTATCACATTTAAAAACATAAATGTAATAAATGTTAGTCCTCTCTTTTTATTATGCATTTCAATGATTATGTATGATACTTCTGTAATGGCTTTCCTCCAGAGCCCGAGGCAGCAGACATACTTTTCTCCTTCACGTTTATCCCTAAAATACAGATATACAGAATAGCAGTTAGCCAAATCAGCTAGTAAATTTTGTGATGAGTGGGAATTTGAACATGAATCCTTTATACTAACTAATAGGAAGGAGTGCTTTTGATAATATATGCCTCTCGTGTCAATCGTGTCTGTATATAGTTAGTGCACTATAGATAATGAACCACTTGATGAAACTGGTTTTATTTTTGGGGAAGAGAGAAATCAACCACTTTCGATATTTTTTCAGTTGTTTCTACCCCAATCAACAAGCACAAAATAGTGGATGCATGCTGATGCATGATAAAAGTTAAGCATAAAAAATAATATGAGAGAATTAAAGCTACATAATTTTAGCACAAATTTAATTCATCCTCAAAATAATTAAAAACCAAATGTTGGAAGGATAGTGATGAAGAATCAAGCAGGGGACCTGACTTAGGACCCACAATTTCCATGTGCTCTCAAATCCCCCTTTTTTGTGAATGAAAAAATTATTGGAGTCATGCCACTGAAATTTGCTGGCAATATTGAAGAACATTAGGAATGTGATTCCCCACGGAATTTTATGAACAGGCTTTGCACAACCTAAACTAAAACAAGTAAACATGAAATCATATCAGAACAACTTCAGTCTCTAGATCAGTGATGGCGAACCTTTTAGAGACCGAGTGCCCAAACTACAACCCAAAAGCCACTTTTTATTGCAAAGTGCCAACACAGCAATACACGCCCTCTCCCCATGGCCTTTGGTGACCCCCCCATACGCCGCTGCCCAGCCCACGGCCTACATGAGCTCGCCGTAGGCCTTCCGGTGGTCTACTCCAGCTTCTGCGGGCCACAGTGAGCTATGATCCCCGCCAACGTAGCTCCTCTCCTCTCTCACATTCGCCACAGTCTCCGCGCTGCATTTGAGTCACCTGACTTACCCCAGACAGGAGGGAGGAAGCGTTCCGATTGAGCTACTGGGCAGAGGGGCAAGTGATGTCAGAAATATCCTCTGGCTTTCAGTAAACAAACCTGTGCTGGGACGACAGTGTGCGTGCCCACAGAGAGGGCTCTGAGTGTGCCATAGATTCACCACCACTTCCCTAGATGCAAAAATGTGCCCATCTGAGGAGAAATAAAAATGTGGGGATCAATAATACCTTGGCTGGCATCAATCCACATATTTGGGTCTGTTGGAAATCAGACTGAGATGACAGGTTCTGAATTTGAAGCCTTTGATAGATTACTAACAGCTTCCTAAAAATTCAACCTACTTTCTCAGTTTACTAACACCATCCAAAATTCTTTACTTGCAGTTTTATGGAATGTGTACATAATTATCTTCTCAATTCACAGGGGTGGTGTTGTTGCAGAGAAAATAAGAGGAGAATAAGTTTGCTGGCTATGTTCGCTGTCTCGAGTTATTTGTAGAAATAATAAAGATGGGATACAAACAAACAAGCAAAATTTATGTCTTTACTTCAGTGCATAACTTTTTTCTATGGAATTCTTCCAAAAAAAGCAACTATTATTTTTTTAATTGGACTTTACATTTGAGAATAACAAACAGCAGTAGGTAGGATCCACAGTTGCCCTCTGTGCTAAAGCAGAGCTTGCTAATGACCGGCCATTGGCTTTTTCTAGATTACAAGCCAAAGAATAAAGAAATATTTTTTTAGGCAAAGCATTGAACTGTAACCCTTACTGCATTATTCCAAAGACAAGCTTTCCCATCCTGGCTTCGACTAGATGTGCCACAAACATTTATCAATAACGATTATACATAATCCTATCGTTCGGTATAGCATCTATTTTTCTTAAAGTTGCAGGAACTGTCCTCCAATGTATCTGGAGGGTGTGGGATGAAAATTATATCCCAATACTGTTACAGAGAAGTCACACTGGATAAATAGATTCCATGCAGAGAGAGAAGAGACGGTTGTCTTTAACCTCTTGCTGTGGGCCATCAAGATGACGGGTCCTAGGATCAAGAGAGATGGCACGTGGCCAATTCCCCCCTCCTTCCCAACTCCCTCCACCTCTTCCCATTCCCTTTCCCCCACAGCCCATAATTTTGTAAATATTGTTAAAGTTCAATGCTAGTTATTCAAGTTATCTGTACACCACCAATTCCCCCCTTTC
>JANHFO010002844.1:28154-43061 GCA_032468095.1 Pareas carinatus | reverse complement strand
CTTCATTTTTTAATTATTATTTTTAATCTTTTTACTTTCCTTATCTCCACCACCCAACATTCATTTTACATTTTAACTTTCTAACCTATCCCTTTCTTCCTGGATAAATGCTCTCCATACACTGCTATTCTTTGCAAATTTCCCTTTATTTTGTTGAACACTCCTCTGTTCTTTATTCTGCGACTATTCTTCCCTGCTCTCTTTTGCCTGTCTACTAATCCTCTGTTCTGGATTTTGCCTACTTTTCCCTCCAGCACTTTAACTCTAAGTTTATGTTCTCTGAGGTCTGAGTTTTTAAAGTACATTTTTTCCCATTTTTTTTGGAAGAGTTCTTGAATCCATTCATTTTTTCCCCCCTAATAATATTGTTTCATCTCTCGAACCTTTCTGATGTATGTTCTTCTTCCTCTTCTTTTTCTCTTGTTGTTGTTTGGTATTTATTTTATTATTGGAGGGTCGTTTTTGAATTCCTTCTCCTTACACTCTTTTTGCAACCAATTCCCAATTAACATTAAGATCTCTCCCATCTGTCTTTCAAATTTGTCATATACTTGTTTAAATTCATATATACTGCATCTTGCTCCTGTTCTGTTCTGAGTACTTTTTGTATTAATTCCATTTTGTCTTATTTTTCTTTTAAGTAGTCTAAGTCCAAATCTTTATATCCATCAATTTTTGTACAACATATAGTAATTTTTTTAACTGTTTCTTTTTACTTTTCTTTTTAAGAAAAAGTTCATTTCAAGGAGAAAGAACTATTATGAAAAGTTCATTTATAGTCCTCCAAAATCACCAGCTCTTTCCCACTATAACGATGTGACAATTTTCACTCCTGAGAGGTCAGCTTTGCACAGAACCAACAAATAGCACGTTAAGTCGATTATTCTTTTAGGCAGATGGCGCTAGATCTTTCTAATTCTGTTTGCTTTTTTTTCTTTTTTCCCCCTCTATTTTTAAGACAAATTTTATTTGTAATTCTCCGAGGTTGTTGCTTTTTACCATTAAACAGTTTCACCCTTCACAAAATCTTAGACCATACCAGCACGCAGTTCAGTATTCAGAGGAGGGATCCAATCAAAATGACTCCTGTTCAGCCGATTCACTTCCCTCTTCTCCATATTTAGTCTTCCTTAGTTTTCACATGCCACTTTTTTTTATTCTTTCAGGAGGATTTAACTTAAAGATCAACTTGTAAGTACCTCTAAGTAGCTTTATCGTGGGGGCTTTTAGATAAAATTGATTTCCTCACCCGGCTGTCTGCTGCTTAGATTTTGTTGCTTCCGTCTTGCTGTTTGTTTCAGACTGTTCTACAGTCTCAACCTTAATGGCGCTGAGCGTCTCTTCACCCACCTGGAGAAAAGGGGTCTTCTGGTTCCGGTCTCAGCTGAACAAGGATGAGGCAGCCGAATCTCTGGCTGCCAAAATCCCTTCCTTCACAGGTCGGGGGCCCTGAGATGTCCTTGGCCACCTTGGGGGGTGGACTGAAGAGGGGGTGCAACAGAGACATGTGCCAAGTGGCAGCAGACACAAATGTTAACCTGCCACTATTATATTGTAGCAAAGATCTACATTAATTTTACTCTGGTCCCCTCCCCCTCCCCGTCCCTGTTTCCCTTTTTCCTAAGAAGTGTTTAAAATGCCAACCAGGTTCCAAAGGCTACACTTTTCCTTATCTCTCCCATTTAGCTAGATGATCTGATTACAAAGTATTTTTATGGTGTTTACTGCAAACAGACGAATTGTGTTCTTCAAAGAAGGAAGTCACCAGCTTTTATTTCTTTTCTGTGGAGGGGTATTGGTTTTGCAGGCATTCTTGCATTGCTGAGATAGCAGGAGGGACCTGCAGAGGGAGGCAAAGGAGTGTCATGTATTGGACGGATTTGGTCCAATCGAATTCTACATCTGACTGGAATCCCGTCAGTAATCTAGGAAAAAAAGCTGGCCTTGCAGAGATCTGAAGGAGTGATGGCATTAGATATTTGATCAAATCGATCAAAATTGAATCTTCAAATCATTTCTTGTATCACTTCACGGTGTTGGACTGGATCAGTGCCCTCAAATTGCTCTGGAGAGATTCAGTGGTGATTATTCAATAAAATTTATGGCCTTGCCATTTCTTGAACATTGTTACAGTCTTCTTTCCTAAACAGATAAAACTAAGGAGGAGGAGGAAATATCCAATATCTCAGTGGCTACCACAAAGAAGAGGGAGTCAAGCTATTTTCCTAAGCCCCTAAAGGAATGACAAGAAGCAACGGCTGGAAACCAATCAAGGAGAGAAGCAACCTAGACCTAAGAAGAAATTTCCTGACAGAATTAATCAATGGAACAACTTGCCTCCACAAATTGTGAATGGTCCAACACTGGAAGTTTTTAAGAAGAGAATGAACAACCATTTGTCTGAAATGGTATAGGGTTTCCTGCCTGAGCAGAAGGGGTCGGACTAGGAGACCTCCAAGGTCCCTTCCAATTCTGTTATTTTGAGATGGTAGTGGTGGTGGTGATGATGATATGGTTCTGAAGGTGTCCACATGTGTGCAAACTCACAGGCAAGAAAGGAAAAGGCAGCAGACCAGTGATGAAGGAGGAATCCCTAGAAGGAAAAGGCAGGTGCTCTTAGACCAGTCCACCCACCAACCAACCAGCAAGGCTTGCCTTCCCTGAAAAGATGAGAAGGGAAGAAGAAGAGTATGACTACTCAGGTCTTGCAGTAGATGTAGTCTGGGAAGAACACCACCCTGGTCATGTTGCCAATCCACTTTAATCCAGACTTAAATTTCTTAAATTGATTCATGAGACACTCAGGAGTTGCCTGGCAGTTTAGACTGTACTATAGATTTGCTCATAATTACTTGAAATCACTCATGCATTTATCTGGATAATAAAGAGTGGCCTGCCTTGAGATGATAGCTCTTGGCAACCGTTTCATCTATAGGACTGTAATTTAAAGAAACAAATTATCCAAATTAGAAATATTTTCCTAAGAGAAGGAAGAAAAAGGGTTTGTTGTGCTGGTCTGGTTGACTGAGTTGTTATTTCTTCATTGGTTGATGAAGTTGATGTTGGTATAATGGGCAACAAAACAGTCAACATCATACAACAACATTATACCAACAAGAAAGCAAAGTCAATGGGGAAGCCAAATTCATTTATCAACCGTATTACCAACACCATTGCAATGATTCACTTAACAACTGTGTTACCAACTTAACAACTGCAATGATTCACTTAACAACTGTGTAACCAACTTAACAACTGTAATGATTCAGAACTTCTGATTTTGTCGTGTTGCTGTGGGCTGATGAAACCAGAGCTCCAGTTTCCAAGTCCTGTTTCTTGCTGTTTGGGGACCATAAGGGGTTCGAAAGTCACCCTGAAGAGGCAGCAAAGTAGAGGAAACATTCGAGAAATCTGGACCAGATGGAACTAAGAATATCTTCGGACAAGCAGAAGAAAGACTGCCTGTATACAGGCAGCCCAAGACATTGACGACCAAACAAAGAAGAGCTGCGGTGTTGCTACAGAATAGCCAAATTTGCAACAACATGTTGAAACTGGGTGAGAAAATTTGTAAATGTTTCCTGGTGAAAATCTGATGGGGAAAAGTAAATTTAAAGATAAACTTCTCAAAAAGAAAAAAAAAGGCAGGATGCTATGCAATGGAAAGAGGAAATTTTTAAGGATGATAAAAAATATACCTATAAAAGATTGGGATTGATTTTAAGGAGTTTTGGATGAACTGAATATATTAAGAACAAGAAAGATTTTTGAAACTTTTATGAAAAATAATTGTAAAGAAGATATATTGGGGGGAAAAATAGTGAGAGAGACATCTAGTGGTGGAAAAATATTATAATGACTCTGCAGCCTTGAATTCCAGACACAACAATATACAGATTTACAATATTTACATAAAGAAAGAGAAGGGAAAAAAGTTAACATTTAGAAGCAAGAAACAGAATATGCAATGCAACTTACTTGGAGAGAACTAATACAAAGACTGCGTGAACAGGAAGAGGAAAACAGGAAGGTGACAGAGATGAATTGTGATAGACAAAAACAACAGATGGATATAAAGACTACATTTGAAAATAAGACATTCCAAAGGGTTATAAAACGTAGGAGGTGAAATCAAGTATTCAGCATCATCAACAAACAAAAAACAACAGCAAAAGATGAGAAATTGAGAAACAAAGAAATAAACTATAGAGGTTCAACCTTAAAAGGGATTTTAACTAAGTGGAATAATTTTGGAGAAATGTGTGGAATAGGTTTGGACAAAGGAGTTTGATATAGAAAAGATGGAGGAGAACAAAAGAGGGTGGTAATGATGTATGGTGGACAGAAATTCACACAAAGAGGTATTGGATAGAATATTGAGAAAATATATAACATTGAAGCTTGAATTTAAATGAAATATTCTTAAACTTAGAATTGATTTTAGGAATAATATGAGAATAATATGAGAAATAGTTTTTAAAATAGAAAAATTTATGTCTTGATTGGAAAAAATAAAAAATGAGAATGATATAGATTTCAAATTTGAATGTAAAATTTAAGAATAACAAAGCTATGATTTATCCTATGAATGGAATAGAATTAGTTCAAAACAAAGAGATATTGGCTAAAATAATAATTTTAAATGAAAGATTTTCAATGTGAAGATGTATGAAAAAATGTAATGATTTTAATGTATGTTTGATTAGAAGTTAGAATTGACTTTATGAATAATATGAGAAATAGTTCTTAACATAGAAAAAATATGGTTTGATTAGAAAAAATGAAAAATGAGAATGATATAGATTTTAAATTGGAATGGAAAATATAATGATAATAATGTTAGGATTTATCCTGTGAATGGTATAGAATTAAATTTAAAACAAAGAAATATTGCTTTAAAATAATTCTAAATGAAATGTTCTTTATGTGAGGATGTATTGTATGAATAACTAATGATTTAAAAAGTTCATATTTTTATGAATAGTAACAATTATTAATTTATGTTTGATTAGAAAAATGAGAAAAGTAAAACTTAAAATGCCTTTATTATTGAAAAGTATCTTGTGAAATCTATGAGAAAAAATTAGTAAAATTTTAATATTTTAGAAAAATGAGAAAATGCATAAATTCTAAATTTGAAAATTTGAAATGAAATACCTTTAAATTTGTAGCATGAGAAATGGGTAATCTTTTGACTTATTTGTTTTTGTTTTCTATATTTGCACTTCAAATATTTTTAATTTTGACACTTACCACATAAATATTTTGTAAAAAGGAAAGCAGCAGTGGAAATCAAAATGGTATGAGTAACTTGTACAACTCAAACAGCATGTTTGTTGAAGAACTATTATTTTAATTATTATGAGAAAAATAAAAAATAAAAAAATCCAATTGCAATGATTCACTTAACAATTGTGACAAAAAAAGTTGTAACATGGGGTGAAACTCACTTTAAAATATCTCAGCAGCATAATTTTTGGGGTTAATTGTTGGTGTAAGTTGTATAGACTATCTGTACATATGCACACAAACACACGTACATATATTCAATCATTCTTGACCTTAATAATCAAACAAATGAAGCCTTCAGGAGTTAAATGTCGACCATTATAATACCTTTGTTGTCCTTCATCAAAAGATTAGCTCTGCGGAAAAGAAAACATTGAATTTAAATCTTATCTAATGTGGCTGAACTTTCCTATTTACTCAATTTAAACAGCTACAAATATTGAACTAGGCACTTTAAGGACACACTTTCTAAGATACATTTTCCACTTCTGTACTTAAGTTGAATAGTTAAAGATGTACATACTAAATAACTTTAGTAAAATCCCAAAATACTTTTATAAATGTTATTTTTTTAATCCATAAGGGCAGGATTTTTCTTTTTTTCACATTAATCTCATGGTAAAGATATCAGGCTTCAGTTCAATTTATGTCACTATCTAATGTCCTTTTCATATTTGCTTTCTCATTACAGTAAAAGGCATCCTCTCTATTTTATGCTTTGATATTTTTTTCCAGTAGACTGTTTGATTTGCAGTTGGCAAGAGCCAGCTAAAATACCAGTTTTTCAATGGAAATGATCTACTACTAAATCTTAGTAATTAAGGTTGATCTCAGGTTTTTAAGTTAGGTTGTCCTTATGTATAAAACAGAATTTCCATCTTGCTTCGTAGTGTGATTTATGATGGGCTGATCTGGAGTACACTTATAATAAGTGACAGCATTCCCTTGATAGAAAAACTCCTAAAGTAATATGCTGGTATAAGGTTATTTGAGGTACAATTTCTCATTCAAGAATGGTACATTTGAAGCAGGCACCTGGACCCTTTCTTCTCATAAAAATGTTTCTGCATTCTGTGAATATAATTTGCTTCACATATGTTTAGCTGGGAGCAAAGTTTTAAATTCATTTCCAGAAATTCAGTGATGGAACAATCTATTATATCTCTGTAAATCAGTTGCCAGCTGCTTCCAACGTTCTCCAGAAGTGTCTGGAAAAATGGGATTTCCTCGCAGGTACGAGCTGTGCTAATTTATTTATGGAATCCCTATGTCCATGCTCCTTTCTCATTTCTTTTTCTGTAGATTTTGCGCATGTTTTAAAACAGTTTCAGGTAACTATGTAATTTATTATAATGCATTTATTAGGATTCAGAGAGAAAAATATACAACTCTGAAGGAAAGTTTTTATAGAATACAAAACAAATACATTAATAACTCAAAATCTTTAAAGATATACAGGGCTGCTTAAAGGTTTGTGAAACATTTTGAATTTCCAAAATTTATACATAAATATGAACCAAAGCACGTTCTGTTCCCCACACATCCTAAAAATTAGATAAAGAGAATCCAAGTAAACCAAAGAGACAACAATATGGTACTTATTCATTGATCCACTAAGAAAAATATCAATAACAATAGCACTTAGACTTATATACTGCCCCATAGTGCTTCACAGCTCATTCTAAGTGGTTTACAATGCCAGCATATTTTCCCCAACAATATGGATCCTTATTTTACCAACTCAGAAGGATGGAATGTTGAATCAACTTTGAGCCGGTCAGGATTGAACTACTAACTGTGGGCCGGGTTAGCCTGCAATACTTGGGTACAATTGACTAGACATGCATTCTGATATGATGGTAGCTTCACCCCTTACATATGCAATGCCACAATCCAACTATGAAAGGGCAGAGCTTTCACCATGATTTTCTAATGTATGATTCATAATATTGGTGTCTTCTGGTTAGGAACAAATTCCTAAGAGTGATCTATAGACTCCTGAATGGATTTCACATGGCAGCTTGGCCTTGATGAAACCCAAAATGAACTCTTGATTTCTGTGGTGAGACTAACCAAGAACCCTGACATATGGAGCCCTTTAATATGCCGATGAGAAATCACTCGCTATGTCTGCAGTGGAGGTCTTGGAGTGCAAACAGTGGTTTAGGTCAATGATATCATCAATCCAGAAATGTGTCAGTTGGTTACACATTCAAATGGATGCTTAAGATGTGGTTGAATCTCAAGAATTTTCATAGCATTTATATTTAAGGAAGTAACCTGGCCAGTGGACAGAGAGACCAGCTCCCTGAGAGACTGCCTGTTTCAGTATGAATCTGCCTAGAACTAAAGTTAGCGGCAGAGATCCACTTAAAGATTCCTTTAACTTCAGAAGTCTCCTTGATGGTGTTTAGTTAAAGATCTTCTCTTGCATTGTTCCCATTCATAAGGGAATTGCAGAACTAAAACCCAGCCTCCTGTCTTTCCAAAGAGTCCCAAAAACTATTTTCAACAAAGCAGAATAACACAGTTGGGAGGGACCTTGAAGGTGTTCTAATTCAAGCTTCTCCTTGCGCAGGGAACTCTGCACTATTTCAGACAAATGGTTGTTCAATCTCTTCTTAAAACCTCCAGTGTTGGAGCACCCATGACTTCTGGAGGCAGGTTGTTCCACTGATTAATTGTTTTATCTGTCAGGAAATTTCTTCTTAGTTCTAGATTGAGTCTCTCCTTGATTAGTCTTCATCCTTTGCTTCTTCTCCATCTTTAGGTGTTTTGGAGAATAAATTGACCCCCTATTCCTTGTGGCAGCCCCTGAAATATTAGAACACTATTATGCCACCCCTATTCCTTCTTTTCACTACTCGACATACTCAACTCCTGCAGCAGTTCTTCATATGTTTTAGCCTCCAGCCTCCTAATCTTCTTTGTTGCTCTTCTCTGTACTCTTTCCAGAATCTCAACATCTTTTTTATATCATGGCAACCAAAACTAGATGTAATGTTCCAAGTGTGGTTTTTTTTCAAGGCATTAGAGTATTTTAGCTGGAATGTGATGTGAAGATATGAGCTGTCTAAAGCACTTACCAAAAAACCTATCTATAGGCTTGGTAGTACTGCAAATATTTTGCTACTCGTAAAGTTAAGAGTCTCTGTTGCCAGCTTACTCAAAAACAGTTAGAAAGACTGCAGTTCTTAAACATTGCATTTAATAATATTTCATTTAATTACAAATGAAAGAATAATGCATTATTTTAGGCTGCCCTCATTTTTATAATGTAATGGCCTTCTTGAAATTATTAGCCCAGTTAATAATTCCTGGATCTTGGAAGGTGGAATGTCAGAAAATCCATTCCTATTAAAAGAACTATCGACAATGTTCTTTGTCAGTGATTTAAATACATGAGTTTTCTTCAAAACAGTTATTTTCATCTCTGTTTATACTCTTAAGTATAAACCTTAAAATATTTTCCAATAATATATTTTTGAAAGGAATGATACATTATGATGTTCCCTTCTTAGTTCTTTTGCATCCAATTAGGATGCATTGACAGATGGCCATAAAACTGCTAAAACCTTTCCATCAAAGTATTTTTTTTAGTACTGATTGGTTTGCAACTGGAATTTGAATGAAGGCAAATATATGTCTCCCAGGATAACGTTGTAGGATCCAATCATGGTCAATTTACTGGGACCAGAAGTTTATTCTTTCAAGCTTTTGGACTCCAGCTGCAGACTCCAACTTCTCTCTACTGAAATAAGACACATTCTGGTAGAGAGAAATTCACTGAGGATAGGCTTCAGCAGGGGTCTGAAAGCTCAGACGACTAAACCTTTGGTTCCAGTGATCAATCAAGATTGGATCCGGCAACTGGAATAATTTGATCTGTCCAGTGTGTATTTTCTTGAATAGGTCCTTCTCGGTTGATGAGAAATCTGATGGATTGCCTGTTATGGATTCTATGAGTTTCATTCTTGTTTCAATTTATCTGTGCTCTTAAAGATGACTATGAGCTGATGCTTATATAGGGATGGGTAGAACAATAAAACCCACCTGACTTTACTGTTCATATACTAGGACAGTATTTACATCATGATTTTTTAAACCATTGCACTCAAGTGAAATGGCCTTACCCTCAATCCCTTTTATCATCCTTGCTGTTATAATTCAATTCTGCCATTAAATATGGATACCAATATATGAATATTGCCTTTTCTCATAAAAGCGATACTTCATTCACTTCCTTTGCAGTTGTGAGTGGGACTTCCTGCTTTGCCCTTAGTCCCTGTAAACTAGTTTGAGATTTGTTATTTTCCCCATTACATAGTATTATTTTGGAGGGCCAGAGTAAACTAAGGAGGAGGTTCACTTCTAATGTAAACTCAGTGCCTGTTGGTTTTTCCCAAAGCTGTTTTTTCCAAAAGGCAACTGGAGTACATGAATAAATAAAAAAATGAATAAAACCATAAAATATAGTTGCAGTTTTTCATAATATGTTGAGCCTTCGTATACATCTCCTAAACTACCTTAAATATTTTTTTTCAAAAAAGGTAAATGTTGTGCTTTAATTCTTTTGATAACATTTTAAACATGTAATTGCTACTGTATATCACTGTTTGCATTAACTTCCAGAGGGTATCTTCTTTTAAGAGAAATTTTCTTACAGAGAAAAGACCAATACAATGCCAACTTGGTCAGAATGCAACATCTTGCCGCAGCCATTTTGCCGTAGCCAACTTGCTGCGGCCATCTTGTCATGGCCATCTCAAAATGGCCATTTTGCCCCAGCCAACCCGCCATAGCCAACTCACCAAGGACTGCCTGCTGTGGCCAATTCGCCTCAAGACAACTCATCACAAGCAATTCCAAGCAGGATAATTCAGCGTGATAAATGTTATCCCCCACTGTTTCCTCAACATTATTTCCATTGACAAAAATGGAATCCATTTTTCACAGCCCCAGCCAATTGATTTGAACTGAGTTTCATTTGAAATGAGCTCAGCCTATGGGCACGCAAAGCACTGGCTTTACTGCAGATTTTCAGCCGTGACAAACTAACATTTTCTCCAGCTGAGAATAATTAAACCTTGGGCATTTGTTATGTCACGATTGCGGTTGAAATATAGATATCTGCATAGTTAGCACTGAAAGTTTCAACAGGTTTAAGTTTATAAAGAACACACCAATCACTGTTTTACTTTCACTTTGCTTGGCTTATAATTATGGCATACACCATGGGGGCGGGGAGTGGGGAGTTGAATGTTCTGTCTCTTTGCAGTAGGCTTGTTTTGCTTTGCACCGAAGACCAAAGCATTCTAGCATATTTAGATAAAACACGTCTTATCTGTCTCTAACCTGCAGGGCTGTGTTAAATAAGAGGAAACAGCATTTTAGTCATAATGAAAACCGTCTGATAAAACATGCCCTGTGCAAAAATTGCAAAATGAATACAACCCAGTCGGGGTCTAATGCTTGATTAAAATGTGCAAAAGACCATTTCCTGCATGAAAAATTAAACCCTGGTCCTTGGTTCTTGCAGAAAAGCAGCTAAATTCATAAACACAACTAAAAGGCATCTGGGAAGTTGAAAATAATTGAACGTTTTACCTAGCACAGTAAACAAGTGTTATGTAAGATCTTCGGCTGTAGAGAGCTTTATTTCAAGCCGTTAGTATTAATGTTAGGTTATCCCACTGAGCAGGCAACATTGATTTATCTTGTTAGTTTCCCTTTCAGAGGACTGAGATCAAGGCATTCCTGTTGGGTGTTAACTGAAATGGATTGAATTCAATTATTTAATTATCCCATTCCATGGAGCTTTATTTTATCTACTATTCCATTCTTGCTGCATTCTAGTAACTAGCAGAAATTTACATATTAAGACTTCAAAAGGCTATTAAAGTTATTTCCTTTTTCTCTGTCACCTATAATGTGTGATGTGAGGATTTATACCGATAAAATATTGTAACATGATGACATGAACACATAGGTACAGTGTATGTGTGTTTGTGAGAGAGAGAGGGAGGGAGGGATAGCATGCGTATGAATGACACAGAATATGAGACACAGTTTGGTGCAGTGGTTAAGGCACAAAATTAAAAACTGGGAGACCGTGAGTTGTGGTCCTGTATTAGGCATGAAGCCAGTTGGGTGACCTTGGGCCAGTCACTCTTTCAGTCCTAGGAAGGAGGCAATGGCAAACATTGATTTCCCAAAATTCTTGGCAAGAAAGCTTCATGGATTTGTCAGGGAGTCAGTGCTGATTTGAAGTAACACTTAATTCCCACAGCGCTGTCTCATTTCTCATTTTTTCTTATCTTCTTCTTTTTCCTACTATCTTTTCCTATTGATTTTTTAAAATGATTTATCAATTGTTTGTAACTTATAATTAATGATTGTAATTATGATTTATGAGCTATGACCTATTACTGTTTATATGTACACTGAGAGATTATGTACTGGAGACAAATTCCTTGTATTCGTATGTAACCCATAAAGCTATTCTATTCTGTTATGTTCTGTTCTGTTCTACAGTATTTTGTTCTATTCTCACAGATAAATGACAGAATTTCTGGCAAAAGCTGGAAGAAGAAGTGGGCAGGCAGATAGCAAGATGAATTGATTGTTGACTGTATTAGAAGTAACAATGAGCAGTATTACAGTGACCTATGTAAAGACAATGAAATTGAAACAAACTCAGAAAAGCAAGGAGAGTCTTCCATAAGATTGCCAAACTCAAAGCAAGGTCCCAATATTACATTGGTATGGTAAAGAACACCAATAGATGGATAATTGACTCAAAGAGATTAAAGATGGAAGTATACAATAGTTCTGTACAATATAATTATATATCAACATTCAAGCTATGCTCGAAGACATTATTTAGTTATGAAAAGCTCTAGTACTGGAAGTGGATATTTTCTCTGCTTAGAATAGTGAAGGCTTCTAGTTAGAAACAAGACACAATTTAAAAAAATTATTTGTTATAATTTTTATTATCCTCTTAGAATTTTTTTTAAACAAATGTCTAGGATTGTATTGTTTTTCTAGTTATTTGAGATTGAAAGGTTTTATCCCCTCCTTCAAGATAGCCCATCATTAGTGTGCATGATAAGCTTTGTCTAAGTTGAAGGAGCAGTTCCTTCCTCTGCAAAATAGTCGATACATTGCTGACATCGCCTTGCAATCAACTCTACCCCAAATGGACAAGAGCATTTGAGGCCACACAACAGAAAAAGTTGTACTTTAGATGTGGAATTTGAAGGCGAGTGGAAGATTAATTGATGGTGATGTTGTCAGGCCAAGCAGGCAGGTGGAGCCAGAAGAAAAAAAGGGTGAAAGTCCTGGCAAAGAGACAAATCAGAAATGAGAAATGGAATCAGGTGGGTTTGAAGATGGGCTTTGGAAAGTGAGCAGGCAGGCGATGGAGCTGGCAGAGGGAGCTGGCAGAGACTGTGCTAGCCAGCCATCTGAGAATCCATGCCTGGTGGTAGAATTAGCAAGTAGTCTGGCAGAAAAGGTAGAAATAGCATGGTGGTAAAGTAAAATGCCAGTTAAAAGTCTAAGCAAAGCAGATGTAAGTATAGGCTTGTAATGGGCTGTCTGGCAGAGGTTGGCACAGAGAAAATGGCATTCAAAGATCTACTGTCTCTGATTAAAAATAATACAAGTTTGAACCCTGCTTGATAAGTGTTTGCTGGAACTCATGCCCTCCCTGTGAAGAAGTTGAAACAGCCCCTGGGAAAATTGATTCAAAAAGTAAAAACAAACCTGAGCTTGTCAACACATTTAGCCAAGGGAGAACTGAGAAAGCAAATGAAGCCCACAGCCTTTGCAGCTTTGCACTTGAGGAAACAAAACCTTGGAAAAAGTAATTTGCAGGTAATGCTTTTTGCAGACTGGATCTTAATTGTAAAGCAATATGAATTTGGACACAATAGTTCCATGATATAACCTTGTTACTCCTTAACCTAGAAGTAACTAACAAGAAATCTGGGTTACACCCAAGGCGTTATCTTTAAATCTCTTAGAAACCTTAAAATCTCAGATCATTGCTGAGAGATTGAAAAATGCCCTAAGCAAAAGGTTTGATCTAAAACCAAATTCTTGGCTTGATCATCCTTGTAACAAGATATTGTTTCTTTGATTTAGCCTACAGGTTCAATGAATAAAGGTGGGGGAAATTGCTTTAAATAGATACATTGTACAAAATCTCGTAAAAAACCCACTCACCCACACACAACCACACACACACCAGCAGCAACACTTGGAACAGAGTAGGGAGGGGATGATCCTCAGTCTTTGTAGAGGTCCAGTTTAGGCAATTCCAGTTCATCTTCCAGAGGCTCACTGATTCCATCAGCTCAGATTCCAAGAACATTTGATAAGTGGTCACAATCCCACCTTCTTTGTTGAACTTGATTCCACTCTGAACACTTCTTGGTAGGCATGTGTGGTGTTTCTCGGCAATGAAAGGTAAAGGTAAAAGTTTCCCCTGTCCAGTCGTACCTCACTTTATGGGCGGGTGCTCGTCTCCATTTCTTAGCCGAGGGAGCCAGCATTGTCCAAAGACCCTTTTTGTGGTCATGTGGTCAGCATGACTATATGCTGACATGTACAGAATGCTGTTACCTTCTCACCAAAGTGGTACCTATTTATCTACTCACCTTTGCATGCTTTTGAACTGCTAGGTGAGGAGGAGCTGGGGCAAGGAACGGGAGCTTAGCCCATCATGTGATATTTGGGTCTCGAACTGCCAACCTTCCAGTTGACAAGCCCAGTGTCTTAAACCCATCCCCAATGAATTGAGACCTACCTTTATTTGAAAAATTCTGAATCCGAATTTGGCTAAATATACTGCACAGCTTACTTGACTGAAAATAACATTCCAGATATTTAAAATCCTCAAAATATAGTCTTGTAGATGTCTTTCTTGGTCCCACTAAATCAATTAAAATTGGGGACAGATGGTATGTGTGATCTTAATATTGTATCTCCAGCAAAGTTTCTTGTCAGTAGGTTTCTCAGTCCAGTTTAAATTGCTGGATTTAATCCTAAACAGTAAACAGTTTGAACACAAGTTCCATGACAGACTGCCTTTGTTTGCATCAGACTTCTTGCATAGAGGCTCTTTTGACTTACTCATCACCACAGTCTATGAGTTGGGAGATTATAAGGGAGAGAACCTTTTCAATAATAACCTTATTTCTCTGGACTGAGCTTTCATCCCCATCCTACAGTGTAGGTCATGGAAGGCCTCCAAAAATTCATTTATTTTTCTTTGCTGTTTCTTGAAGTGTATTTTTGGTTGCTGGTTTTATTCAGGTTTGCTGTACTGGTGCCGCCTTTAAGGTAGCCTAAAATTATGCAATGGAAATGCATAATTTTCAGACGGATGTAGGCAGAGGATGTAACAAACCAAAGATGGGAAAGTTAGAAACTAAATAAAATCCAGTAAGTTATTCACTTATTCCTCTTCATTATTTTTAAAGCAATGATTTCTAAAGAAATACAATCTGATATTCTGATTTTCAGTTCAAGGGTTCCTTGTTCATTATATTTGATCAGAGAGTGCAGCCCTGTTTGTCTTTGAAGAGGTTCCTGGAGGAAAGCCATACA
>JANHFO010002843.1:15630-34255 GCA_032468095.1 Pareas carinatus | reverse complement strand
GCCATGAACTCCCGAGCAACTCCCGAGGCCTCCCCCGCCGATGGCAGGTTGAAGTCCCCCACGACCAATAGCCGGGGAGTCTCCACCACCACCTCGGAGTTGACCTTGAGCAGCGCGGGCAGGGCCGCTGTCATGTAGCAGGGAGCCAGGTACATGATCAGCATGCCCATCTGCCTCCCAGGTCCCCACTTCACCAGGAGAGACTCACATCCGGCTACCTGAGGAACAGTGGTCTCCCTTGGCGTCAGCTCCTCTTTGATCAAAATCGCCACACCTCTGCCCCTTCCTAAGGCCCATGGCTGATGAAATGCACAGAATCCTGGTGGGCACATGTCTATTAGGGGAACTCCCCCCTCTTGGCCCAACCATGTCTCTGTAATGCCGATCAGCATCCCCCTCCTGAACAAGATCACAAATACTGTTTTAATTGTGGTAGCATGTTTTACAGAGGTACACTTTTCTCCTTAAAATATATAGTAAATTCTTCCTAAAAAGTTGTTCAAGAATTCTCACTACCATATCATATGTGCAGCATCATTACTTGCTTTTTTTGCTTTTAGATTTGTGCTACTGATGTTCTAGTTGGTTTGTGGCTGGTTTACAAGCTCTAGCAATTAAATTTCAGCCCCTATCTCAGAAGAGAGTCTTTAGCAGTGATTATGTTGATAACTCTTTCATTTCCCACCTTTTTATATACACATGTATTAATGTAATACATTAATTCAAATGGATGCTTCAGAGTGTTGCAAAGAATCCATGCTTCTTGCAGAATGTCAGATAGCATTATAATTTTGCAGATTTGTTGCTATAAGTTTCTATATAGCAAGACTTCTAAATATGTCAGTTATGGCAAGATAATTCCACTTTTTTTTACTAAAAATGAATGAGGTTCCGAATCATATCAGCTAGTTGTACAATTACAGTAGTCCTCAACTTATGATCACAATTGAGCCCAAAATTTGTTGCTAAGAGAGACAATTGTTAAGTGAGTTTTGCTCAATTTTACTCGTTTCTTGCAACAGTTGTTAAGTTAGTAACATGGTTGTTAAATAACCCGACTTTGCTTTTCAGAAAGTTACAGAACGTGATCACTTGACCTGGGATCCTGCAACTGTCATAAATATGAGTCAGGTGCCAAGCAACTGAATTTTGATCATATGACCATGGGGATGTTGCAACAATAATACGTGGGGGGAAAACTGTTTGAAGCATTAACATAATCATCTTTATTAACTACTTTCAATTTCAGATCCTGAAATCAATCCTTTTTGGTATGTGGGTCGTGGAGTTCGACCAATTGGTCGATTTGGGAAGAGGCAACTCAAGTTTCGACAAAAGAGGTTGAGGCCTGTGTGTTGCAGTTCAGCTGTGCTACTCAGTGCTCTACAGAAACAAGAAGCAGCACAACATGATGAGTTGTTACTTTGAGTCTTCTTAATGGAAACCTAAAAAAATCAGTTGTTTTTCTCTGTTGAAACACCACATCTTTTTTTCTGGCCCCTTAGTTGCAAGCTGTTTCATACTGAAAAGATAAGCATTTAAGTTTAAAACTTCGTAAATAAAGTTTAATAAGATATTCTATTTCTAAACTGTATGTAACTAATTGGAGTAGGAGGAAAGACAGAAAACGCATTTTTGCTTGTTAAGGATTTGAACCCATTTGAAGAATCTTGTGAACCGTACTTGTTGTGGATATTAGCAACAGCAGATGGATACTTATCAAATGAGTAAGCATCCTATTTGGGAAGGAAAGTGGAGCATAGATGTAGGTCCATTAACCTCTTAATGCTTCAGGCTGGTGGCTGACTATGATTACCATTTAAAATGGATTATGAGTTCATTATATGTAAGAATGAGCACATAATAAAATATCAGCTTAATAAGATTTAACTTAGCGAACCCATTTGTCTATACAATATAAGACCACATTACTCATAATAAATTTGAAAATCTCCCAGTGATTATAGCTCAAGCTAAAAATTGTTGGAAAAAGTTATAACTAATATATGCTGCACTTTGTTTTATGCTTAAGTGTGTAATTAAAAATGAAATAAAAAAATAAACCTGATAAAACAGCCATTGATGTGATTTGTTTTGATTATTTTAGGCTTGTTACAAATATTGACATATAAAGCAGGATGACCTCTCAAGTAACAGAGTTTAGATACAGCAGATTGTTTGATTCAATCTGTATATAAACCTTTCAGAAATGAAGCCTACACAAGAGTTCCAGTTGATTATTTTTCAGGCTTAAGTAAGATGAAAGGAATGATTTTTTTATACTGTTTCCTGGGAAACTTAAATTTACGGTTCCTGGATTTAATAAAGAAGTAACTGGGAATGAACAACATATTTGAAAAGTAGGATCCAAAACCAGACTAGTTGGGAGCATACTGTTTAATTCTACCCAACATGACAATTGAGGAGTGATAGTACAGGCAGTTTCATGATTCCCGCAAAGTAGGAAACAGGTTCCTCTCACATACAAGAACCCAAGTACCAAATACCATTGACAAGAAAATTTATATCAGATAGTCTTGGTTCCAAACTCTGATGTAAAAACCAGAAAACCTATTGCCTCAATGTGAGAGTAAAAGGCTTGGCAAACCAGCTAATCTTCTTGAGCATCTCTTTGACAAGGATGTTCTACCTTTGGAGGGACAAGTTGGTCATATTGGGGAAATTCCCGAGAAAAACCATGGTTTACAAGGAGTCAATCTGAGGGAGCTTCTGTTTGGTTGAACACCTTAATTTACATGCAGCATCTTTTACACTCTTCAAGCAGATTGCAACCTCTTCATCATGTATTACATTGGACAGTGTGGAAAGAATACATGGAAAATCAAGCTCTCAATGCATCAATCTACCTACTAAATATGATTGATGTGACTTTGTGGTTTTGTAGCTAAAACTACCAGGTTTTTGGAGGGACAATGATAGGTAAAATACTCTGGCATATATCTGAAAATGTCCCTATGTTAATATGGCCATCCAACATATGAAGGAATAGATACATGCAATTGATACATGGGATACATTAAATCTTTATGTGAGTCATTAGTAAATCATTTATATTTTTAAATATTTAGCACTGAATCAGAGATTATGTAAGTAAATATGGTCTCAAAAACTTGTTTTTCATAAATCATTTGTTTTAGTCTTTTATAATTTCTGTTGACAATAATGCAGATAACAACAACAAGGCAAGCATTAACTTCAACTCAGACTGAATCATGTTGTCTTAATTTGTTCTGACATTAAAATATTTTCTTTATAAAAAAAGAATAATCTAAATATAAACATTAATCCTAAGGATTGAAACCAGATCATGACAGAATAATTATTTTATGTTATAACATAGACATTTTATGATTTCTTTTTAACAGTAAGTTAATTCTTTGCACATTTGGCACAAGTAAATTTTTGTAAAAACTGAAATGGTATACATTGAAGGAGGGACTTCCCCCCCTCTTTTTTTGCAATTCCTAAACAGGAAACATTTTTCTCAAAAAAGACTGAATAATCTAAATTTTAAACACAGTACGGTAGTTGCTTTTCATGCCTCTTATGGAAAACATTCTATTCCATACTCATTTTGTTTATATCACATTAACAGAATATTAATTAAAATTAATCATGTTGGATTCATATTACATACACAATATTAGTTATTCATGTAATTGGACAAATATGTAAATTATCCGCCATTTCATTCATTTCATTCATAGATCTGCAGAAATTGGGAGTCAATCTTGCATAAACACTGAAAAAAGTGTGGATTGAAAGTAATTTACAATAGTATATGACCCTAGTTTTGCTAAGAAGCATTTACTAGATTATACACTATAAGAATAGCTCTATAATGTAGTCAAAATCCTGCTATCAGATTAGTTGTCCCATAAAAGACAAATAAGAGTTGCATGCCTGTATATGACATAATTTTGTAGAGGAAAAAAAACCCCAAACAACCAAATATCAATAGAAATTTTAGACAAGCAACAAAGAATGCACAATAAAATTAATGAAACTATCATTGGTGCAGTTCTATAGTTGTATAATAATGCCCTAGGCTTACTGTAGTCAGAAGTAGCTCACATTAAAATCAGCAGGGCTAATTTCTAGAAATTTGGTTTAGTTCTGCAGTTCAAATCTCCTTTTAAAGACCTTTCGTAGGTGGTGAAGATTTAGATTTTTCCTATCTAATACATGCTTACTAGGTGAAATGAATATTTTAAAGTGTTAATTGCTATGCTATTTATATAAGATCTTATGTAAATAGGGCACAAAGGTGCAATCATATAGACATCATGACTGACTCTTGCTGAAAGTTTGAATCTCAACTTCCAGCTAAAACCTTAGAGAATGGACATGAAGTAATATGTTAAAGTCATACATGGAAGCTATTTCTTTGAATTCATTCAAGCAAAATTTAAATTCTTATTTCTTGTTTTGAAACTTTCAATATGCTCAATTCTGTTATCTAGATTTTTGCTTATGCAACTGATAAGTTATAAATGAGGACCTGGTTTTAGTGATACCACCTAGGCAGGGAATTAAAGAAATGTTTCACTTGTCTAAATTTTGAGAATTGAAGATACTTAAGCCAAACCATTTCTTGAAATTAGTTTTGAAGAGGCCAAGCTTCCAAATCTGTTTTTACAAGCTTTGATATGAACAAAAGAACCAAGATTATATATGCAGTAAAGGGCACTATCACATTCTGGACTTCAAACACATGATTATGCACTTTTAGAAACATTAATGTTAATAGAATGATCACATATACTGTATAATTGAAGAAGTTTCTATAATTGGAGATGGAATAATGCTTATTGATTTGAATCCTGCCTTTCGGAATAGATTTTAAAACACTAGACTTTGAGTTCTAACAATGTTGAGATTTAGAACTTAGCTCAAGTGAGAATACAGCTGAGTCTGCAACTGGCTTCACTGTTTCTTGAGGATGGATGAGAATTCAATTAATTAAATGAAAATATACTTAATCAGCAAGTACATTCTTCTACTGATATGAAGTTAGAGCATTTATATAATGACTAGCAGAATATGCCATAGTGGAATGCAGGTAGATATTACAAATGAAAATGTTTTCCTTCCTATGCTTTCAACCTTCTTTTTAGCCATCCTGCTCCACCGTTTATTTCGCAGTTACAGGTTATTCCTGGAATTCTTATTGCTCTGATAATTTTGTGCATGACTGTGACCATCTGAACAATAAGATCCCAGGAAATAGAATAGAATAGAATCTAAATTTTTCTTTTACCTTCAAATGAGACAATGACTGACACTAGTGGAAGAACTGAGAATACAAAAAGGTAGGCTGTATCTAAAGGTAACATAATTTAGTACAATTGACAGTGTGAAGAAAAGTGCATCTTAAAACATGAAGCCTTGAAATTTAGTGTACTTCCTGGAGTCTCTTTAGAACTTTAAGGCAGAGTTTTGACGAGCAGACCACAATAGTGAAGACTTGAACATCTTGAGCATCTTTCTCAATGAGGTATCCAAACAAAGCCCTATTACTGAGGCATTGTGGGTTCTTGAGAATCCTTTATTTTTTTACTGGATGTATATAATGGCTGTTATATAAAGGCACTCTAGTGTGCAGCCTTAGGCAGTGTGTCATTGGCAGTAGAATTTTGTAATTCTAATACATTACAGAAGACCCTATAGTTGGTTCCTAAAATAGAAAAAATAAGAAATATTTAATAAAACAATGAAAAATGGAAAAAAATTAAAAAGACAGTTACAAATAATATTGGCTATCCTTTTGAGTATTCTCTTTGTTTTTGTCTTATTTAAATAGTATCATGCCCTTCCTGAAAGATCCCCTCTAAAGGGGATTTAGAACCTCTTACATTTGAAGACTTCGGAATAAAATCTCTGAAGAGAAATAGGAAACATCCTATCATAATATCTTGCTTGGTTAAGAGATGTCCTAGAAGGACTCTGTTCCACTTATAGTGATATACAGTATTTTCCTTTTTTGACTCAAGAGTTGTTGCATCACTGTGAGCCCTACACAAACTGCCACCAGAAGGTCTAGATTTAGGCAGCCATCTAGCAAATGAAATTACAAGAAGCCATACATGTATGTATAATATATATGCATAATATAGTATGTTATTATCGTAGAACTACTTCAAAGTAAGGGCTCTTTTAGAATAAGAGAATTTTTTTTGGTTATATCTTTTTATTGAATTTTCACAAAAATAATATCAGTTTATATTAGTGACAAAGAAAGAAAAAGCAAATTAATTCATGATCGTATATAGTACCACATTACATTTACATTATGTATCCACTTGTATTTAACACTTTAGTATGGCACATATTCTTTAATTTACTTCAAGTTACTTCCCCGTTCACTATTTGCTATTCCCCCCCCCCAATTTGGGGTACGTTTTATTTTTATAAATATTTTACTCATTTTAGTGTTGTTTCTGTAACCTTATGAAACCTCAGTTTATTTGTTATACTTATATCGATGGGGAGATAGGGAAATATTCACAATAAATATTTATTATCACATTATGTAATACCTTCCCTTCTATTACTGTGCCCCTTGTTCAAAATATCCCTTCTTCCTTTGTTTCTTGCTGACCTTTTCCTGATTGGGCAAGGCCCTCGTTTTCTTCTTAGTTGTTTTAGTCCTGTATTTTTAAGTTCTATCCATTAGCCTGTGTTGGTTGAACTTTCTATTGTGTCAATTCTCTTTCCTTTCCTTTCTTTTTTCCTTTCTTTCTTTCTCCCTCCTTCCCTTCTGTTTTCCCATCTTCCTCCTTTCTTAATTCCTCTCTTCTTTTTCTCTCTTCTTTCCCATCCCTTTCTTCGTAACTTATTTTATCTTCTCTGTTTTCTCTTTGGGCCTTCAATCCTCCTCCTTCATCTCTTTCTTAACTGCTTCTTTCCCCTTCTTTTCCCCTTCTCTACCTTCTACTACTTCCTCTCATTCCTCTTTTTACTTTATTTTTCCTTCTTATTACCCCCTTCCTCGTCTTCTCTGGACCAAGATCCCTGGACCTTTGTTTAAATCTATCTTTCTTATCTCCATATTTTAAGTTATTGTTCTTATTCATACCTCCGTCTCTTGTTGTGATTGGTTTTCCTATTTATGTCATTGTTTTATTTCTATTTTCCTTTTTTTTGGGGGGGGTCTTTCTTCTCATTTATTTCCCATATTTCCATATGTTTGCCAACCAATTATATGATTTATCCCATACTTGGTAATAGATTGAATTTTCTTTGTTTTGAAGTTTTAAAGTCAAAATATCCATCTCTGCACAATCTAGAATTTTAATTATTATTTCCTCATCTGTTGGGCAATTTGGGTCTTTCCAATATTTGGCAAACACAATCCTTGCTGCTGTGATAATGTATATCGCTAGATATCTATCCTATTTGCTCATTTTTTGATTTGTTATTCCTAATAGAAATATTTCTGGATTGTTAGTTATTTGGTTATCTAGCATCTTGTTTGGTCAATTTCTTATCTTGTTCCAATAATTTCTGGCAAAGCTACAAGACCACCACATGTGATAGTATATTTGTGTTACTATTACATTTCCAGCATTTATTGGTGTTATTCTTGGATATTTTGGGCAATCTTTCCGGTGTCATGTGCCACCTGTAGAACATCTTATATGTGTTTTCTTTGTATGCTGGTGATTTCGTTATTTTGTAGTTTTGCTCCCACAGTTGCCCCCATAAAAGAGATTTTAAAATACTACTCACTTGAAGTTAATCTTGGGCAGAGTTTCTGGGACACCAGGATTTAAAAATCCTCAGTAAAGGCAATATAGCTTCTGAACAACATTGGTTTCAATTTGACAGCTTATGAATATTTATATTGGAGATTGTGTTAATGAAATTGGAGCCCCCTCATTGAGACTTGCTGATTGAACTCTGCTCATAGTCAAACTGTTTTACTGTTTTTTAAAGTTTGTTATCATTCATAACACTGTTCCTTGGATTGTTCTGGTTTCATCCAGTGTATTCTATGCTTTGACTTTGATTTCTATACTAGTTAATTCAATCTGTGCAAATAATAGCGGTTGATCCATTCTAAACATGAGCATAACTAAACTTAAAAGAAATACTGAAAACCACAAAGACGACCTCTGCATCTTTTCTCCCAACAAGTGAACCAAAATATCACTTAGATCTGATTTACCAATTTCATGTTATTTTACTATTTGAATGGTGTGTTTCAAAATGTCTCATATAAAACAATATTTTAATGAATTTTGCAGTCTTTCAATATGATTCACTGATAAATGAATTATAAAATTTACACCAAAGCATCTGGTTTGAATAATATGAAATCAGAAAACCATATTTTCTCTATGTTTATTGTTTAATTATTCATCTTCTATATTGAATACAGCAGTAAGATTTTCTAGGACAGCATATCAGAATGGAATCTGTCATTATTCCACTAATAAAGGAGATGACATATTACTTGAGATGACTGGATATCATATAAAAGTTTTTTGTAACATTTTCCTCACTAATCTCTATCCTCCTAGTATCCGGGGATGAGGTGATAAACTTTTATTTAATTCTTACCATCAAATCCTTGGCAGTGATCTTTTTTTCTTTTTTTGTTCTTTGTGTCAGAGATCCTTGCAGTATAAAATTCCTGTTAAATGTTCTAATAGGAGCAATTGGAGATGAATCCATGTTTTCACCTGAAAAACATTTGCCAACATCTTTCACAATTACATTTGCATTCAAACATACTGATAGTGGAGGGAAAATGTGTAAGTTTAAAGACTAAACTTTTTGGTCTTAGAATCATTCTGCCATTTTTCTTGTTTAGTTGTTTCTTATGATGTTTTAGATGGACATCTGCACAAATAGCAGCCAGTACTATAAACAGATAGGGGAAACAGGGGGATTACTAATAACAGTAGCTTTTCTAACCACGCAATTGTTCAATCTAAAATGTTCTTACACAGGCCAAAGATTTTAAAACACACAACTATTTCATATATGTCTATTAGTAAATACTTTTCTCCTTTGCTTCTAACTCTAAACAGTATTTTCTTTCCTCTAACACTCATGCTAAAATATTTGAGTCATTGTCTTCTTTGTATTAGTGAACATTCATTATATATTGATCTTCTGTATTGCTGCTGGAAAACAATATAAGCAATTTTATTTGAAAGAGGGAAATGCGTGATCAGTTTAATAAACATACAAAAGGGAAATGTTTTATTATGGTTGCAAAAATTTTAAGTGCTTATATCTGGTGGCTGGATTAATAAAAAAATAGTTCTGGTAGTCCTCAATTTATAACCAAAATTGAGTCTTTTTTAATTCATTAAAAAAATAATTCTGAGATCTGGATTTCCCATAGCATTAATTTTCCATGAGGAAAACCACCCCAACAATGACATTTTCTAAAAAAAGTATACTAACTTTTTTCAACTTATGTAACAGAAATTTGAACATTTGAAATCTAATTAATTTCGATCACAAGACAACCCAGTTAATTAAAGGTGCAGTATATGAACATTGTACAGGAACTCAAGGAGGAAAATTTCCAATAAAAGGAATTGTGCAATACTGGACATTAGTTTACATTAAAAGATATAGTTCAAGATTTATAAAACTAATTTTCTCTTTTCAATAGACAGCTACTTCTTTTTAAGAGATAAAAAACATATAACATAAAAACATAAAAAACAAAAAATTCCTCCAAAATTTTATGGAACATTTTATTGTGTTTTCAAAAATGTTCTGGTTGATGTACAAAATACATTCATTTAGCCAAAGGATAATGTTTACAAACTGCCCTTTATCGAGACTGAGATAGCCTTACATATTTTATTCAGATTTAAAGTGATTATCTGAGAAATATATGTGTTTAAAAATCCCAAGAAGGATAATATATACATTATAAATACAAAACTGGTAATTGCTTAATACATTTATATGCTTTATGACACATTCTTTTTATTTTTGTTTTAGAGCATTTAGTGCAGTGATGGCAAACTTATGGGCACACGTGCTGCAGCGGCCACACACAGCCATCTTTGCTGGCAAGTTAAGTCGCCTCAGCATCGCCTCAGAGCTGAGCATGCTCAGAAAGGGGTAGTGGCACCAGGCAATGATGTCCGAGCGCCTGCTTAGAAAGAGAGTAGGAGCGCCGGGCAATGATGTCTCGAGCTATGATTCATTAGTCGTAACTTGTTCAGGCACTCGGTGCCTTAAAGGTTAGCCATCATCGATCTACTGCTATGACTTTTCCAACATAGTTTTAGTATAACTGTTGTTTGCTCCTACTTGGATCATACTACTCACAACAGTCTGCTGTGTAAAAAAAGGTGGTTTTGTTGTTGTTGTTACCTTTCATTGGTGGAGCTGGAAGCTTTCGTCTCTGCTGTCTGGATGTGTCTATTGTATGCATCTATAGGAAAAAATACATTTATTAATGACTATGATTTAATCCAGATTATTTATCCCAAAATATTTAATTAGTACATATAGTTAAAATGCAATAATGCAGTAAGACCAAACAGTCTTCAAATTAATGTCTATGTTAATTTAAAAATATTTTGGTTTAAATAAAATATGTGTTAAAAATCTTTGAGCTGCATTTATATTGTTGTTAGAATTTACCCAACTTTTTATTATTTTATTGTCAAACTGTTTTAGCTTGTTTTTCTTCTGTGTATATTCTGTGCATCCTCCAGAAAAAGAGTGGCAAATAAGCAGAGTGACTAGTAGTCCTAAGTAGAAATATATTTCCCATTCTACATTGGGTGCATATTTTATTGGGGACTCATATACATTTGATTGCACAAGATTGCCAGGCATATGGAAGCCTACTTCAGTTCATAGGTCTTCCTTACTAGATTTGTGGCTAGTGGCAGGTATTTTTCCTCACCTGACTTGTCTGATGATCACGTCTTCTTGTCAAATGAACATATGGAGCCACATTCAAGCCTGCTACTGAAAGCGCTGAAATTCTGCTCTCAATATCTGAAATCTTAAAAGAACTATACATTTTAAAAAGAAAATCAGGGTAAGTGAAGAAGTGCAGATTACTGAACTGTACATCTTTAACTGCAATCACACCCATTTGAACTAAACTTTTTAAACTTCAGTTTCTTTTTCTTTCTGGAATCTTAATATTCCTCAGTAATATTTACCTATATAAAGCATATATTTTTCTTTTACATATATATGTATGAACAATGCATTTATATCTGAAGTTTAATTATCAAGCATATGCAAGCAATGAAGGCCATGCAGTAAAATAGCTTGTTGTCAATATTACCTGAAGCTCTGCATGATGAACTTGTGCTGCAGCTGTTGCCACTTGGTCCTCTAGATCAGTCAGTTCATCTTCTGCAGTAATGCTGCTAATTTTACGAGCTTCATCCTCAAGTTCATTTAGCTGACTCTCCAGGCCATACACACTGCCAGCTGCCAAGTAGACCTAAATAGATCATGTACCACTATCTAGTTATAGTCTTCAGATTTCTGGAATCTTGTAAAGCATTAAAGTTTTAATTTCCAATTATACATTTATATCCTACTTTATTACTCTTAATGATATGCTGTATAAAAGATGACCATCCTAAGAATGTTCCAATGTATTTGTTGACAATTTTCAATATTGGAACACAAGAATAGAATATTATGAAGAAAGGGGACAAAGCAAACAACATGGCTTTCTAGACATATAAAAGAGAAAGCAGAGATTTAATGTAAAATGGTTCCAAAGGAAACCATGAATAAAGAAAAAGGTTTAATGGAGAAACTTATACAGAAACCAATAAATTAATAAACCTGGCATATAATCTGTGAGAAAATTTCAATTTGCAAAGAGAGAAACAAAATGAATCTTTAAAACTGATAAAAGATGTGAAACAGTGAGATAGGTAGTTGCATAATTGTGATAGCACGTATGGTTCCTTATCTATTTTTGAGCAAATGTTTTAGATGAGGCAAAAGTTAAGGAGAATTTACTTGTCAGATTTGAGTTTCCAAGCTCTATTTAAAGTAATTTCAGTTGATATTCCAAATGAAATGGTCCCACAAAATCTATCACTCTAATATTTTCAAAACATTCAATGGCATGAATAATTATATACATACAGTTTCTTTTCTGCCACTCTTACATTTTCTTCCAATGTTGTGAGCTGCCCATCAAGTTGGATCAGGTTTGCGTCTAATGGGAATTCTCTGTTCCCTCTTTCATATATTTCTGCTGGGAAATCACATGGCTTTGTGGATTCTGCAATGAGTTCCTCTGTTGCATTGATTACTTTTAGGACTTCAGTAGATATGTTACAGAGAGAAGCTGCAGAACATTTCTGTTTTAAAGATAAAAAATGAATACTAGGGAAAAAATACTAGTTTAGAAAAACTATGTTGTTTTCTATTGAACGTGTGGGTGGGTGGATGGATGGTCAGATGGTCAGATTTATAGACAGGCAGGCAGGCAGGCAGGCAGGCAGGCAGGCAGGAGGTCCAGAGAAAGCTATTGTTTTCACAGGTCATCTTGCCTATTATAGTCTTTTGAGGGTCTCATTTTATATGTATTATCTCCTATAGAATGATCTTATCTGGCTTTCTGGGCAGAAGATAATGTGAGGTTCCAATAAAGGAGAATATTTGTAGTTCAGGGTTGAAATGATCCCTCATTGTGAGGTGGTAATAGAAAATACTGAATTAGAAGTCAGAAGATCGAATCTGCTCTCCCCTATGGAAGGTTACGATGATTTGGCACAGGCTCAGTCTAACTTACCTCGTAGGACTGTTGTGAGGAGTGAGAGATATAATGTCTTGAGAAAAATTAGAATACACCGTAAAAACATTCCCTTCTCGCTCCTGTGGGTCAAATGTGTCTTCCTCAATCTCAGATCATTTAATCATCTACCAAAGCCTTGAAATCTGAGGATTCGGTGTTATATGTTAGCTGTTCCTAACATTGCACTCTTCTGGACAGAGAGCTCTGGTATTTTTCCTTAAATATATTTGGCCACTCTCTATGTTATCCACGTTCATATGCACGCACGCACGCATGTGCACGCACACACACACTCACATGTTACATGAATATTTGCATGCAGGTTAATATTTTATATAAAAGTAGAGTACAGTCTTTTAAAACTATCATTGAACATTTGTTCACATAAAGGAAGTTGGAAAACACTGTCTTAGATATTATTTGCTAACTATACAGACAAAAAGTATATTTACCTTCTTTAATTCTTCTTGGAGGCATTTGCTATTGCTTTCTGAAGCTAAGTCTGATTTCTGGTTTTCATTTGCTGTTCCTGACTCTGATGTCTCTTCCTCTGAGATTTCTCTACTATTTTTCATTTTTATTGACAATTCAGATAACCTTGCCCTCATCCTTTCTTCCATAGAGAGTGCTTTACTTTGTTGATATTGGTTGTCAGTGCTGATATCAGTTTTTGATAAATCTTCAAATACCTTAAATAAATAAAAACAAAAAGAATTAAATCAATATATCTAAAAAAAACCAGTGAGGTACAAAGGTGGAGAATGGCACACTTATAAATGATTATTATATGACATGAGAGCAGTAGCATTCTGATAATTGGAACATAATGAATATATAAGAAAAAATGACTTTCAATATTGAATAGAATGGATTCAATTTTCTAAACATTATATAATCTCAGCCCAAAGTTTGATTTAGCAATTTAGCTTTTAAGATCATTATGATATCTTTCACATCCAATTCATCAGGACAGAACATGAAAATTTTATTAGGATTTTTATTACAGTTGGATTATTCTTCTGGTTGACTTCCCTTCCTCATCAGCTTTGAGAAAGACTGTTTTTCTAGCCTTCAATATGTTTCTAGCCGAGTCTCACATCAGATTAGCACGCCTGTAGCAACTGCAGAGAAAGAGAATGGTAAGTGGACCCAAGCATGTTGGGGCAAAGAGAAGGTCAGTGATGAGGAGGAAGGGAGATGGCCGCGGGGGTGGGGAGAAGGCCCAGCTTCTTGGGATGGTGGTAGAGGAAGATAGTCAGGCTTTTCAGGAATGATGGTAGGACGGTAGGAAGCTCATGCACCACTGAGTCTAGCTGGCTGAAGCGTTCCAGCACATGGCAAGTTTTCATGGGAAAATGATCTAGCCAGTTGAGACCTTTCAAGAGTTGGGGGGAGGGAGAAGACCAGGGCACTTAGGAGTAAAGGGTGAGGAAGAAAGCTTGTGTGCTGATGAGCCTAGCCAGTCAAGGCCTTCCATAGGTGAGAAGTTTCCATGTGTCAGTGGGCTTAGCTGGTGGAGGTTCCCAGCCCACAGTGTGACAGCAATCTACAGTGTTACTTCATAGTGGCGGTGCTAGAAAGAATCAGGAGGGTATGCCAAGACTAATGCATTCACAGTAGTGTTATCCAATGTGTAGATGTCTTCCCATCAATTCAATGCACAATTGTCCTTAGCAAAATACATATATTTATACAGTTAATGGACAAATGATGGTTAGTAGAGCTTTCCATTACTGGCTGTGCTTAGTGTTGTCTATGTAATACAGCTAACATTTTACCACCTTCCCACCCCTTTTTTTGGCAGGCTATCCACTGTGATCAACAAACTTTGATTACCTGATATGCACCCAGGTTCTTGGGTGGTTTTGTGCAATTTTTGCTTTTACATAAATCTTCAGAGAGAACATTGCTTTTTTCCCATCTTCTTGATGATATCTTTTCAAAGTCATGATAGGTTTCTTCATTTTCACTGCTATCTGAATAATTAAAACTGGTAGCCTGTGGATTAAAATTCACATCCAATTCTTCATTCAACTCTCCCTTTTCCTCTCTGTATTTATTGTTACAAATTTCTTTATGTATTCCTAAGAGGCTAGATGCTTTAGTCTCCCGAGAAGAATCAACAGGTGATATTTCTGAATCTGAGTATTCTGTCTCAATGGTAAATCTCTTAGGTGACAGAAGAACCATAGACTGGTATAATTCATTGCCATAACTCCATTCAGCATAATGCTGAGCTTCAACATAATTTGAAAGCTCCTGAGGCCTCTGCTGTAGCTTGTTCAAAGTCACATTCCAGTCACCATTATCTTCATTATCTGAGCCCATCTCATCATAAGCAGATACAACACTGGATTCTTCCTCCAAAGCTTTGAACACTTGGCTCTTAGGTTTGGCAAGCATTCGAGGACAAGGCAAAATGGCATTTTGTAAGGTTACCCAATTTCCGTCTGTACTTTGTAAAGCAGGAGGAAAATCTAAGGAAACACAAGAAGAAACTCCAGTATCACTATTATTGAATTTTATTGATCTAAATGCATTCTTAACTCTATATTGAGCTGTGTTTTCCAATTACTACAAAAAGTAAAATTTTGGTTGCTTTATATCTTATAAATTTCAAAGGAAGAATGAAGTTCATATGAATTTGTATCTCACTTATGATGATGAAGTACTATGAAGATGATTAATCACAATTTGATCTTATGAATTTGAAATAGAGGAGTTTTAATAGATGTTTTGAAGGTTTACAAAAAATGGATGTTTTGTTTTGCAACCCACACAGAGTGTTGGATAGATGACAAGCACGATAAATACATTGATATTTATTACTAGTATTAAAAATTTCTTTAAAATCCAAGACTAGTTGCAATGTGTATTTTAAGAGTTGCATACATGCATTAGAAATCCATGGGACATATGTTTCTATATTTGTTTTTTCCTTGGAACTGGTACTGTTGAGCATAATAAAGTCAAATGATTTGGCATTACATGGTTGTTCAGTGCAACGATGGGAACACACTACCATTTCTTATTAATCAAGGCAGATTAACCGCCAAAAATTATTTCTTAGGAAAGGACTCCATTTGTTGTATTAAACTAAAGTCTTGCTATTGATCCACTTATTATCACATCATCTAGTATCCTTTCATTGGCAGAATAGCTTGGAATTTGATAAATACTGTAGAAGTAGGCAGTTAATTTGAATATAAATTTAAGTCATATGTAGAGAAATCAGCTGAAATTAATGTCATCAATGACCAACTGTTCCATGTATTGCAACTGATTTATATTATGCATAACTGAATCAACATATGATGAATTTTAGGGAGTAGGATGCTATACTTGATCTTAGATAAAGTTAAAGAAGCAAACTTTTAAAATTCCTGAAAATTAAAGCTATACTGTTCATATATAAAATCTTAAGTAAGCTTCTATAGGTAAGCCTCAATTTATGACAAGTCACGTTTTGACTATTTAAAGTTATGATACACCCCCCAAAAGATATCCATGACTCAGATTCAAAATTTGACATCTGCCCTATCCCCATGGTCACATGATTTCATATGGTTGCTAAGCAACCAGCCTGTATTTAGAGCTGTTTGAAACATTCCGTAGGCATGTGACCACAATTTACAATATCAGAAACTGGTATTTACTTTCCAGCAAAAAATGTCCATTGTATACAACAGGTTTGCTTAACAATCACACCTTTCACTTAGTGACTGTGGCATTTGCTTTATGATCACCATGTTCACTTAATGACTGCCCTATATAAATGTCATAGAATTGGATTAGTCATATGAAGATGCACTAATAACTTTCATGATTTCTGACCTGTAATTCTGGGCTCAATTATGATTGTAAGTTGAAGCCTGTCTGTATCTACATTTAATTACATAGAGCTATTTTATTTTTGAGTGAATAAAACCACCGATTCCCAACTATTTAGTATGCTCCTGGAATTGAAAATACTTTTCTAAAAAGCATCTAATTATAAATAAAATGTGTGTAACTACAATTGCTTTTTGAAAACATTTTTTTCTAGTGTTTAAACATATGCCATTAAATGTGACTACAAAATCTGTTGGGATTTCAGTTTTAGCAATATATTTAATAAAATAGCCACAGTCTATTTATCCTCAAGAATAGCTACTTAATTTAAAGGCATTGAAAAACACCTCAGAAGCCAATTGTTCATGCTGAAATTCCAAAATGTTTTTCCAAGATAATTTTTTAAATAAAATACTACAGCTTAAATAGTCAAGTTTGCACATGCATCAACCACTGCTGCCAGGTCCATTTATCTCTCACAAAACAGAACCATGGATAATTTCCTTAGGCTTCAGGGGTAAAAAACACCGAAATAATCGCTAAATAATAAAAACAAAGCAAATACAGCTTCTTGCATCCAGAAAGAGGATTAACTCATCTAGAATCAACATTCGGTATTCATATCTACAGGAGGTTGTATCTATCTATGCCAATGAATACTGCAGAGGATTTAGGTACTGACATCTTGTCAAGAACAAGTATATAGTTTAGCCTTGGGTCATGTAAGGTTTAACTCTGGTACCAATAATACATTTTGGTGAAAAGAATGATCACAGCTTGACATTAGAATCAAGCCTTTTCATCTGCAAATTTAATAAAAGGTTATAAATAATATAAAATTATTTGCTGTTAATGAGTTAATAACAGAATACATCTTCCAATGGTTCAGCAGAAGTTCTGAGTATTCCAAATTTATATCCTTAAAATATAGTACAGAATGATGTCCATTGTTTTTAAAGTTTAGTAGCCATTTTAAAAAGAAAATTACAAAGCAGTGACCATTCTTAGTCTGCAGATTGTTGATCTGCCTTATCCCTCCTATTTTTCTCCATTCTAAAAGACCATGAAAATAGCCATTTTTTCTTTAGAGAGTCAAGAAATATCACACAAGTACTACAGGCCTTTATTTGGTTCACTTAATTGGTCCACACTCTTCCAGCTGGGAAATGTAGATAGTCTGTGCTTTTGTTTCTTGATTTGGCCTTTTGGTTTCTTCAAGGTAGATTCAGACATTATAGTTGTGAGAATTGGATCTCGGGTTGTAGCTTCATTGGTTAGTGAACATGCAGATTGGGATCTCTGTTAAAAAAATTATGTATGATTTTAGAAAATGCAAGCTTGGACAGGAGTCATTTTCTCAAGTTGCACAAAAAATGGAAAGCAAGGCATATCCATCAGCCTTGAAAAAAAACCCATTGTTATATACTCCTTAGCCTATTATCACAATCAGTATCTGCTTTCCCCCTTAATATATCTTTTTTTCCCTGTTGAAGTTGTGTCTTTTAAATGATTGCTAGGAAGGGAGACTGCTTTCTTTATTTACTGATTATGTGGTAAGCTATTCTGAAAGCCTTTCTCATAGTAGAATTAGATGTTTAAAAACTACTTACCGTAGATAAATATTGAGAATACTAACTACAGAATAACATTCTAACATTAATGCACTTAATTATTAATTATATATATTATTGTAATCTATTAAGGACTTCTCTCATGCATAGTCACAGTAGTGAAATTATAAAATATTCATAATTAAAGCTTAAAACATCACCAGTCATTTTATAATATTTAAAATTTAAAAAAGCTTAAAACAATACAGCAGAACTGCCCAAGACAATATTACAACATAAATCACACAAAGAATATTTAGCACTGTGCCAGATCGACTTCTGGATTGCTATACAAAAATAATTGCCAAGAGATGTCGTGATTCGTCTTTCCTTGAGGTGCTTCAGTTGGACTAAGAGACGTGGCAGTCCTAACTTACTGATGGAAGATCGGAAGAGGGGG
>JANHFO010002842.1:87511-97835 GCA_032468095.1 Pareas carinatus | reverse complement strand
TTGGTCCTTTTCAGGCTTGTGGACTTCAACTGGGAATTGAAGTCCACAAGCCTTAAAGGGACCAAGGTTGGAGACTTATGATCTAGGGAGAAGTTCAATGAAAATATCAGTATATGACACTGAAAATAATATTTTTTGTGGCAAAAGTATTTGACAAAGCTCACTTCCATAAGAATTGATTAATTGAATTTGTAATTTTGAATCTCAGAACCAGACTAGTGCTTTTCTGATTACTGTTATCTGACTTTAAGACATTTATTGGTGCCTTGCAGTGAAATATTATATGTACTGATAATCAAATGTGTATTCTGAAACTCTAATTGAGAATTTTCAATGTTTGTTTTAAAAAGAAAGTATGATATACTGTAGCTTGAACCATAATACAATCTCATTGCTTAGCAACCAACAATAGCTTAGTTCCAAAATGTTGATTTAGAAAGATACAGTTCAGGATTAACCTAGGGCAACTGAAACAGAGAAACTTAGGAAAAATTTTGGCAAATGCTTTAGATTTATTATGTTGATATTCCCTAGTGTTCTCTTGAGTAGTTTAAGCAGCATATGTAGCATTCCTAAGGCCCCTTCAGATCACATGCCAAAATGATGTGATGACATAATCAACTAGAGACCTTTACAAATATTAAGCTAAATGTTGATGAGAAACATATGTTCTGTGCAGATCTTCTACCATCTGGATTGCATACATTTTTACATTCTATCATGCAAAATTCATCTGGAAAAGTTGTATGCTCTAGAAAGTTGCACCTTGAATGATAGAGCCAAGCAGAATTTATGGATGCACATTCTGATTTGTACTGCATAAAAGTAAAAACGGAATAAAAGAGTTGAATAGTATTTAATTTACCATTTAACTTTTAAAAACTAATAAATTCTATTGAACTTAAAACCTATAATTTCCTGGATGTAACTGAACATGCCTTTCTTTCTAGAGGTAATCTGCCTGGAAGGGGCATAGGACAAGAAAATATATGGATGGTCCCACATTGCCCACGCACCTACTTATCATTGAACCTAAAAACCAAAAAGTTGGTGAGACCCCCCACAAACAAAGCCTTGTACAGTATTGAAGACTGAACTACAACTGTAGAATCTTATTGACTCTATATTTTAACCTCCTCCTCCTCCTCCTCTTGCCACAAAGTAGGGTCCGTAATGAGCCCTTACCAGTATATGATATGATTTGACATGAGTTTTTATCTACCTATTTTAGGGTGAGGTTCTTGTTTGTTTCACTGGCAGTAGCTGAGATCTCATTTTTGTATTGGAAGAGAGAATGGACAGTAGCAACTGGATCAAGGCATTCCTATATGCCACAGAGCAGTCAAAGAAGTAACAGAAGCACTAAACCATTCAGGCTGATAAAACCTCTGAAGTCTTCTAAAATTATTTGAAATCTATCAGCCACCATAGGTGTATTATTCTAATAGATCCTCACTCCTGAAAAGAAGAAGAGTTATGAAATACCTAAAACTCAACAGGATTTAGTCTGACCACACAAGGGAACAAATGTAAAATCCCCCCATTTCTGATCACCAACCTCCTGAGTGAGAGAAAAGCTCAGATCCAAAACATGACCAGGTTATGTATTGGGCCAGTTGAGACAGAAATAGTAGAACCTCAGATAGCAGACCTCTCCCTTAGATTGATGGTAATGCAAGTTTGAATATGAAACGGATTCTATGCTTTGTGATACTTTTTATTTTAAGAAAACCAAAGAACTCTGAGTCTACCTCTAAGCCTCATCACTTGAAAAGCAAGTGCTCCCAAAAGATTTTGTTCTGCAGTGGCAAGTAACTTTCCACGCTTCTCCTATACAGATAATCACTAGTACAAAGTCACAATGCTCTCTGTGTACTACTAAGAGATACAAACATATGGAATTGTAACTTTCAAACCCTGAATCTATATTATTTCTTAGATTTCTAGAGCCTAGTGCACACATTTGATCAGAGTATGGCTTCTAATAAGACTGTGAACTTTTCAGAATGGGCAGACCGCTATTCATACTGTAGCCTGCACATATGTCTAACCTTGCCTGTGCCATCTACAAGCAAGCTAAGATTATAGTGCTGAAATTTAACATTTCATTCATTTTTGTGTTGAATGAAATCAACAAATAGGTTAAGCCATGTTCCCAGCTTTGAAGCAAGATAGATAAATTTTTTAGCTATTTTGCCTTAGAGATTAATGCCCAAGCTTGCTTATTTCTGCTTAGTTTTCTTTCATCAGCTATTTTGCTAATAATGAAAGTAACTAATCTCTTTCCTTTAATTAGTATTATGCAATAAATGCACTTTACAATACACAACGCAACCCTTCCCTAAACAACATCTATTACCAACAAGTTTAGGCTCTCTGCTAACTACGTCTCCTCTATATCCTTTGAAGCCCCTTAGAATTAGCACACACACCCAGAAGGAGAGAATTGCAGTTCAAACTTAATGATGTTGATCAGACAAATTAGGTTCACTACTTTGCTGTTTCCATCAAATTATTCTGAATTGTCTCTCAATTTCACAACGTAGCATATTAGTGAAAGCTTAAAACAATTGTATGAACAAGTAGCATAATAATCAAGTATCATATTTGAAAAAAGAGAGAAAAATTATATCTGAAATCCAACAACAGCAAACAAACACTGAACGAGTCAATCTAACTTTCCTAGGAAGAAAGTAAGGCTCCGATTTTCTGCTCTCGCCAATGCAATGACTTGTCTTGACAGTAGCATTTATAATACAGCTAGAGGAATGTATCCTAGATATTGGATAAGCTCCTATGAGATGAAGCAATGTCTGAAACATCCTAGCTGCAGTTCACAATTAATGACCATGCACAAGAAGCAGAATGGAAACCGGTGCAGAATATTGTATTTAGACCGATGAATGTATTCAGCAAAGAACAGACCAATAAATAATGCAACTGTTACACTTAGCAGTAGTTTCAGTTCCAGAACTTCACTACAGTGCTCACTGTAGCAATTGGCTAAGATGGGATGTAGAAGACACGGATCTTAATAGCTATATCCATCTTCTCAAAGAATTGCACAAGTGGTATACCCAATCTTAACTACTCAGACACAGTTCTATTGGAACACTTTCTCTGCCTTCTAAGAATAATGTTCAGGTCATGAGGAGATACTACATTTTGTATCACGAAGTCTGCATGACACACTGAACCATAATCAAACACAATTGCTATGTTTACCCACCAAGGTGTGCACAAGCCAACCATATTATGGTTTAAGAGAATTCAGAGAAAATGCTAAGGCAAAGGCTGAATGCTGAAGTCATGCTCAACCACAAACCACCACTACCAATCTGCTATGGTATATTGTATCAACCCAGTCTTTACATTTCTTCAATCCCATAGTGGTTTGTGTTGGGTTCAGCGGCAAGGAAAGACAGGAGCCTGGATTACAACAAGGTTTTTGTTTATTCAGAACTGAAAGTGTAACCGCGCTACAGTAACTGGAGCTCTACTTATAACGGAGATCACCAAACAACCATGAACCAATCAAACGCTGAAACTGGACAGTTGCCGAGCTGTCTCAGCTCCGATGAGGGGGCAATTACAATTTGGTAACTTCAGGGAAGCCCGATGAGCCAGATTTGCCGGATCCAACAGTTTGAAACAAAAAGAACCAATGAAACAAGACTTCAAATGCCTCACAGCAATATCTAAAGAGAATAGAAGCAAGCACCAATCTGCTGTCTTTAGTTAAAAACAATGTACAGGCCTTCCAAGAATGTTCATCTGAAACAGGTGTCTGGATGAATGGTATCACTTGACAAACAGTAGCATTTCTTTCTGAAAGCACTATGAGAAAAGGAAATGGAAGCATGGGCTACCATGAGTCATAAAGGAGCATCCAGAACATGTGAATAAATAAACAAAGGGTTGGTGTAATGAAATAACCTCCAAAATCCTAGGAAATAACCTTCTCCTACAAATCAGGAGGAGAAAAAGAAAGAAGGTGCTCCTTCCTTGTTGTCTGAAAAAGGACAAACAGGAACCAGCTAAAGATGCGCTAATAACCAACGGTTATGCCTTAATACACTGTGTTTTGCACTTATTGTTAATCCCAGCTGCACGCATACACTACCTAAAAATAGAGACTATTTTCAGAATGGGAAAAGAGCATTTTCCTTCCTTTAGTCCAGGTCATTATTTTGAAAGGGAAACCATGGTTACCAGTAATTAGAATATGTGATTAGCTTCCACAAGGCTAAGGGTGAGCTGCCATACTGGATATTTAAGTGTATGAATGCCATTCAAGGCAATGTGTCACTCCATCTGGATAAATTCAACCTTTATTAGGCAGCAGAGCAATTTCCACTAGGATATTTTCATTAAATCAGACGCATGGTCCAGACAGCTCTTTGTATTTGCATCAATTATCATCTTATAATACCCTGCACTTTAAAAAAGAGATAATCAAATCTTCTCACCCTTTGGCACAATGAGTTACTCTTTGTCAAGCTCAAAGGGGAGAGCAGGAAAAGGTATATCCTCGTCATCAAATGAAGTATCAAGCCAAGAGTATCCTCATTACCTTCAACTATTATCTAGAATTCCTGATTAGACCCCAAAATTCCTTATCTCTTTGTAATTCATTTCCTTATGGCCTACAGCAGGGATGGCAAACCTATGGCATGCGTGTCACGGCCCTCTCTGTTGGGACGTGAGCCAAGTCGCTTCAGCATCAACCCAGAGCTAAGCATACTCAGAAAGAGAGTAGTGGCAGGAGATGGCATCATGAGCCATGACTCATTACCTGTGACTGTTCCGGACACTTGGTGCCAAAAAGGTTAGCCATCACTGACCTGAAGGTTCATGGTTCTTAACAAGAAATTATAAAAAAGAGAACTATCTTACTTGAGGTTGCTAAGGCATTGGACTGGTACACAGAAGGTTTAGGTTCATGGCTTCCCTTACTCAGAGAAGTTACTGGGTGAGTTTGGGTCAGTCACTTTCTTACAGTTCCATCTACCTTGCAGGTTTGTTGATGTGAAGAAATATTGGAGAAAAAAATATCGTGTGCATGACTTTGAACTCTTGCATGAAAGCTCGTATATAAATCAAATATTTCCTTAACCAAAATTTAAAATAAAACAAAATTACCAATACATAGAAACAAATTATTGCTGCAGCATTATAAAGCAAAAAGGTTTATCTACCCATGAGTTCACTGTACATTCCAGGTGAAGGGATCCTGGTACTAAGGGAAGGTCTAAGTGCCATCAGAACAAAGGAAGAGGATGCCACATGGAGTAATGGTAAGTCTGTAATATGCTGACTCCCCATGTTGGAATGTTGTAAATTCTACTGTAGGAGGTTACATCATGAAATGAGGGGTAAAATTTCAGGCTATCTTTAGATACAGCTTCAATTAAAGAGAGTATCCTAATCTGTCCTTGATAATATTCATGTTGCCATCAGCACAGACTTCTTGTATATCCCTGCTGTCCAGATCCAACACTGAACTTCAGTGGTATTTTTCAAATGACACTCTGATTAAATCTTAAGAGATGATAATCGAAAACAGGTGGCAATTAATGTATTACCCAAGGCTAAAGGGAAAGGGAACTTCTGATCAAAACACTTTCCCCACCAGTTGGACTGAACTGATCATTAAAATAAACATCTTGAAATTAGTAATGTGGAATTCTTTGAGCTCAGTTCAAAATCATTTTGGTAATTCTGATCTTTCTCAGGTTACAGGTTAAAAAAAAATAGTTCTCTCCTTATGAAGTTGGTCCATTGATGTTGATTATAATTCATTAATGAATATAATTTTCTTGAACAGAATTGTAATTTGCAGCTCCAGCTTCCTAGAACTTCAGGAATCTCTCTTAAGTTCCAGGGCAAGTTTTTGGTTTTCCAAATCGTGTAATAACCACGCAAAAAGTGTTTATGTGAAATGATCAGAATTATAGGGGGTGTGACACAACATGCAAAATTGTTTGTGATCACTAATGATTCCCATCAGATCTTCCAATCTGATTTCATTCAGATAACATTATTTAATTATAAAAAATCATTACTTTTTGCGCCAACAAGTAGCTGGATTTAGTATCTGCCCAACTATGGTTTTGCAAGCTTATTTTGCTTTCAGATCCAGAGCTGAATACCTGTTCATAATACATACATTACAAGGTGAGCACATTTATATATTAATTAGGTTAATATTTCACCATTGTTTTGTTTAACTCAAGTCAATGTACATAAGAATTGCTTGACAGTGAGATGGGCAGCATATACATTTGATTAATAAGTAAATAATGCCTCTTTCTCCTATTTTCTCCACAACCACCACCATGGAGATGGATTGAGATTGAAATGACTAACCGAAAGTCCAATGTAAACTATCCTCCTTGGGGTGCACCCAGACAATGTGACTTTGTCACATCTAAATAGTCTACCCATTCCAAGCTGCTGGACCTTACAGAGATCTCCCAGCAAGAAGTAGTAGCATAAATATTTACCCTACGAAATAAATAAATAAATAAACTCAGTCAACTTCTGTGCCAAAGGTAGAACCAGAAAATACGGTCTCCCGTTTTCTAGTCCAGCACTTTAAACATTGTATCTATCTGACTCTCAGTCATGAAATGAAGATTTCTGAATGCAATGGAATTTGGAACGGACTACTTCTTGTTCATATGTGGATGTAATACTTTTTGTTTGACCACTCAGACTATTTATTTTGAGAACATCTGTGACTGATCCCCAAACAGCACTCTTGAGATGCTGAAATTCTAGAGAACTTGTAAATCAGTTTTCCACTGACATGCAAATTCTTTGGAATTTCCATGGACTTCTTACACATTCCAATTCCAATGCCTCCCACTTTGGACCAGCTTCAGCTTTCCCATCTCCACGCAAATGTACAGCCTCTGCATTGCCTCTCAAGGCACTATTATTTCAATGCAAGGTAAAGACAGGACCTTATCATAACAACATCGCCTCCAGATCCCACCCTGCTTTGAAAATCATCAGGCAGATGAAAATACCATCAAATGAAGAGAAGGAAGCCACTATGTAAATATTAATTTTGCCCTATGATCCAGTTAGGGAGAGCAGAGGAATTGATTCAGGGTAATGATAAGTACAACAGCTATTGTTCCCCTTTTAAAAAAACGGTTTGGAAAGTTTGTGTATGAATCTCAGAGTGGCACAGGTATCTAGCATCTAGATACAGCTAGTTACAGCTAGTTCTGATTCTCAAAGACTGCATGATTTTATTTATTTACTAGCAATAATATGTATAATTAGGATATGTGGGGGGTTTTTTAACGAAAGCTCCTACAGAGCAACTTAAATATGGTTATTTACAACACAGTCCCAAATTCATATTGTTCAAATTTGGAAAACTATTTCTATTTGCATTGCATCACTATTAGAAAAGTGAAAGATAAATGTGTACGCTTGAGATTGCTGTTTGCTTTTAGCCCCGTGTCTTCATTCCTCATTTATTTTCCTACATATATCTGTATGTGTACTGTGTTTCATTGTGCTGCTTATTTTAATTCTTTAAATATGAACAGCTGATCCCCCTCCTTTTTTTTTGTTTTATCAGAGCCAAAGGACTTTTTTTAAAAAAAGACAGAATAAGAGACAAAGAAACAGAAAAGAGAATGTTTATAAGACAAAGAGGAATTGCAATAAAAGAGTGCAGGGAACTAGAAATAGGTAATGATCATGTGGACAAACTGCATTCCTTGGAAAATGACAGATCCTTCTCAGAATTGGCCTTATTTTTATATGAGGAAATCAATTTAAAAATATCAAGGCAACTTCTATATCCAAGTGTTAACTAAATTTGCAAGCTCTGGGTTCAGAACTGAATTAAATACTCATTTTGTAAGTCTGCCTATTTTAATATAATCATGAGAATGAATTCTATCTTTTCTTTCTTTATTTCTCCCCTGAGTATTTGTTCCCATTTTTCCCCTCATTGGGATTTGGTTTTTATTAATTATAATTCTTGGGGTTTAGATTTTTAAATTTTAAAGTTTCTTAAATTTTATTGGCCTTTATAATATTTTATTTTATTCCGGTTTTAGTTTTTGTATATATATATATATATATTTAATGGCTGTTCACCGCCCTGAGTCCTTTGAGAGGAGGGTGGTATATAAATTCAATAAAATAAAAATAAGAAATAAAATGTATACTGCTAATGTAAAATAACAGTGAAAATGATTAAAAACACTTTGGCTAAGTTATCGTGTCAATATTGGATCTAGAAAGGTAAGAGGAAGAGATCCCGTAAGTGTTTACGCTGAAAAATCGTTCAGAACATGACCTCTGCGACCTTAGAAAACCTCTAGCTGCAATCTGCAAAAGTAGATTAAAGTTCTCATAGAAAGTACTTGGAGAGCCCTCTAGAGGTCATTTCAGTTTATTATCTTCATTAAGACAGATCCCTTTTGACAGCCTCTTGCTCAGTAACCTTAGACAGCTCATCTTTTACTGTCTTGAAATCAGATGAAATAAAAGTCTATCATTTATCAGATGTAAAATAGCAGAAATATTCATAGACCATCTCCCATTTATGGGCGTGTTTATTTTAGTTATTTGTTCTCCAACATCATCTTATTTAGACTTTAACAAAGAGAGAGAAAAAATGTACCGTGTCTTTGGGTCCTTTCTGCCATGAGGGTTTCTCTTGAGATTTCTAATAAAAAGCAGGTGGCAGCTGCGGACGAGTTCATCTTGTGTACAAGTTATATCCTTTTGTCAATGAGGAAGTCATTCAAATGGTCACTCGTGTCCTGACTGCTTCACAAAAGGAGTATTTTAATGCGTTCTACATGGGACCATCCTTGAAGACCAGCTGGAAGCTACAATTGATTCAAAATGAAGCAGTTTTTCATTTCATTATGCTCACATGTCAGTGTTGCTACATAAGCTGTATTAGTTGCCGGTTGGCTTCTGGATGCCATTCAAGGTGCTGGTTATCACCTATAAATTCCTGCATGGCATATGACCTGGATGTCTGAGGAACTGTTTCCAATTGTTTCTACCCTGTCATTATGTTCAAGCAAGGCATTCAAGGACCCTTCTATTGAGGATTGTGGAACTGAGAAAGTGTGATTTCTCTGAGAATCCCCATCCGCCAACGGCATTTCTCCAAAGACACACATGGCACTCACCTGGGGTTGCTGAAAGCCCTTAAAACATGGCTCAGACTGAAGTTAATATGTTTGCTGATTCCATGTTATGGCTTCTTGTTATTGTTATGTTTATTTTAATTCAAGCTATGCTGTTTTATGTTTTAACTATTTGTGCTGGTTTTATAAGCCACGTAGAGTCCTGCTGGAGAGAGGTGGAGCCATAACAATTTTAAGTAATGAAGGATTTTGGTCAATTGATCACTGTCACATTTATCCTCACAGGATTAAAGTTTGAAAGTGTTTGTCATTTGATGGAATCATTAGATTTAACAGTCTTTAAAGATTCAGTGTGCATCAGGTCTTTCCAAAGCCAGAATGACCCACCAGATCCCTTTGGGATTCAGACTCCTTCCATGGGAGGCACTGGTGGTGTTTTTCATTTTAGAGGAAATAAAGAAGGATTCATGAGATGAAAATGGAAAAAAAACCTTTGCTGATGCTTAAAGCTCTTACTTTACATGACAGAGCTCCCAAAATCTTTCAAAAATGGGATCTTAGCCCCTCTCATATTTGATGAGTGACCTTTCATATGCCAGAGTATGGACAGTCCTCAACCAGACAAAAGTGATGCATCGCTGCTCTGGAAGACAAAATAAGCAACTCAGCTTGGACAAGAGGTGTCAATAATTGCTGTTACTGTTTATCTATTGATCTATTAAGAGAAATCCACAGCAATAGCCCTAATGAATACATTCTTATCGACACTGTCGGAAGACTTCAACTCAGTTAGACTTGATGGCCACTTTCAGCTCCATGATTATCCAATGCTGTTTCCAGGCCCTGAATCACAAAAATTGAATGCTTTAACGTTTTATTGATTAGCTGATACAGTTAACCATGTGGGGGAATTAAGTAACTATAATGAATTAAGCTAACAGCTTTCCTCTTTAACTGGATAGCCCATCTCAGTTTTCAAAAGTTGAATAACGTGAGATCATGTGATATGATGTAGTATGATTTTATGAGACAGTCTATTTGGTTTAAAATCTTGACGACTTTAAGGCGGGTGGACTTCAATTTTCAGAATTCCCTAGCCAGCATGACTCACTGGGGAATTCTGGGAGTTGAAGTTCACCCGCCTTAAAGTTGTCAAGATTGGAAAACCTTGGACTAGAATATAGCTG
>JANHFO010002842.1:70143-80314 GCA_032468095.1 Pareas carinatus | reverse complement strand
AAGAAGGAATAAATGAGATCTATAGAAAGAGAGAAAGTAAGAAGAAGGTAGAGAAGGGAAAGAAAGAGAGAAGGGAGGTAAGGAAGGAAATCGGGAAAAACCACTCAAGAAGAAGGGAAAAGAAAGTAGATAGAGGGAGAAGAGGGTGTAGAAGAAGGAAGAGAAAGGAGGGAGGACAGTAGAAGGTAGAAATGCGTAAGGAAGTGAAAAGGGATGTAAAGAAGGAAGTAGGAAAAATTGCAATGCTAATGATTGTGTAAATAGCTGAAATACATGTATCAGATATCACAAACAGGTTATAACACAGTCTCTTGAAACAATTCAATTACTCATATACTGTACAACCATCAAATTGAGGTCTCTTAAGGTCACTAAGACATTACTAAAAATATGTTACATAAAGAAACTGATAATGCCTTTTTGAAAATCTCAGTTAATAGTGAACAAGATAGTGACTTGAAACCTCAATTATGAAGAATGGAAAGTAAATAGTGTATTACATATGATGGTAGTTAATTATATGCCATCAGGTCGTTAAGATAGTAAAGGAAAGTTGTAAACTGTAAATTCTAAGTAAGAGATCTCGTAAATAACAGAACTGTATATAGTAGATAATGTATAGGAAACAAGTTAGTATAAAGTATTTAGAAGTTTCTTTATCACTCCCATAATATGCATGAAATAAACTGAGGTCTCGTAAGGTCACTAAGACATTACTAAAATAAGGAAGTTAAATAAACAAATGAAGGATCATATTTTGTGACCTGTAGATAATAGTAAATGAGATAGTGACTTGAAACCTCAGTTACTAAATATAGAATATAAATGAAATCTGGTATTTTATACAATTCTGTAGTAGTATGTCTCTATCCCTTTGTTAATAATGTGACATTATATATTCTATAATAGATATTGTATATAATTGATTGATAAAATGATAGCATATATATCATGTTAATAAGATATGAATTGTTGATATTTCTTGTTTATTTTGTAGAAAATTCAATAAAATATAATTTAAAAGAGAGAGGGGGGGAGAGAGAGAGAGAAAAAATATTCATAAAAGGCACACCCAGATGATATAGCACATTTGAAGAGAGCATCTGCTAAGACAGAGAGCTTCTGTCCTTCTGATTTGCTGAATCATCACCCTGATCAATGTTAGCTCCTCACTTTACCCCATTTCCTGGCTTGGAAGAACTCCAAAAAGGATTTCAATAACTGGCAGCCTATTGTAAACATTGTCTGCTTTCTAAAGAGAAACTGTAGGAACACCAGCTATCACAACAAATTGCACGTACCTTGCCCTACAGCACAAGTGATGCTAAGTAGCCAACGTGCGTAGTTCAGACACTGATATTTCTAAAAAGTACGCATTTAACTTGAAGGGATAAAAAAGAATCTCTTGCTTTATCTTCTTGATAATTACAAGGTTATATATTTTAATTTAGCTTCCTATTTAAGATTCTTCTAGGGCTGCTTTTAGAGTCAAACTATCATAAAACAGGAGCTATTATATAAATCCACAAATCCATTCATTACTGGTTCTGTTTTTAAAGCATTAAATTAGTGGAACTGTTGCAAAGAGAGATACTAATTGCTAGAATCCAATTAAATTAACTGATACTGAAATAGTGTAATTTACATGCTAAACTATCATAATCAATTATTATTTACAGCTAATAATGTGCAAATACAAATGTACACTCATTATGTTCAGTTCTATATTTACAGCCCTAAAGATAAGAGTTACAAATTTAAAATGAAGTTGAACAAATCACAGATATTGACATAGTTTAAAATAAGCTTGACAACAAAGAGCAGGGGAGAGGAAATGAGGGGGAGGGGAGGAGGAGGAGGAGAACCACGAGCTTGCATTAAAACAAAGGCACAGGCTGCCAATTAGAGGAAGGTTTTATGCTTTTGATGAGATCCTTTACAAATGGAAAGACCTGATACATCCCAAACCTGATATCAAACTGGGTCAACCATTAAGATCACAACTGATGATATCTGTGGAGATTCTCAGTCATTCAAATCATATCTGTCTCAAAGGTGCTTCTTCAGAAAGCAACTGGGCTGCTTTCCCCTTAAGGAAGAAGAAGACATTTTGCTTATCATCCAAGAAGCTTCATCACTTCTGGCAGGATGGTGGGGGCTATGGAGGGATTAGATAGAATGAGGGGGGTGGGTTGGAAGGATATATATTTCGTTGCAGTCATCTGATCTTAGTACTCTCCCTGAGAGCCCTTGAGGCCACTTGAGGCCCACACTATGCTGTCAGAACTGATGAAGCTTCTTGGATGAGAAGCAACATGTCTTCTTCCTTTGACTGATAGTCATCTTACATTCTCTGGATAGTAGACCTTCTCTCTGATTGACCTGCTTTTATCCCCCAAGCCATGGAACACCTCATGCTTTGCTGGTGCTTATTGAAAATGAAACTCCTTACTAGGTTTCCCCGCTGCACCTTTTAATGAACATGTTTTTATGTTAAGTGTTTCTAATTCTATTGCTGCTGCTTCACCATTTATTTTTATTGTATTTGTTATTTGCATCCAATTTCAAACTGGCTGTATAGGAAGAAGCTTGTCTGGTCTACATACCTTTCTGCCCAACATAAAAATCATGCAACATTTTTCAAATTCTTTTAATTCTTATCTCTCTTCACCTTTCAATCAGAATGCCAAATAACAACAAACTGATTTTTTTGTAGCTTTGGCATTCATTTTATCTTTCCTTTGTAGGGGAAAAAGAATTGTTTTCAACACACCTTAAAGAACTCATGCAGCCATTCCATAAGTCACCCCCACACATATCATTGTTCCAATAACTTCCCTTGCCTTTAAAACTCACCATGTTTCAAAAGCATCCTGAATATGTGTCAATTCACTATCTCTGTATTTCTCCAACTTGTTGGGAAAAAGTCAACAGAAGTCAAACTGGGCACTTATGACATACTGCTGTAAATGTACCAAACCTCATCAGTAGTATTCTTACTATTAGCATGGAATTCTGCATGTTTACCTCTTAACTAACTAACTAAAAGGTACTTTGTGAAACCTTCAATAGACCAAAACCATGATGTGCAGTGGAAGTCAATAACTATAGTTATTGCCTATTTATGACAGTGGTATATTGAAAATTGTAGCATGGAAAGTAGAAAATTGCCTGTAAAATAAGAATCAAGATATTGATGATAGATGCATCTTTTCCTCCATTGAATGAGGATAATAGAAGAATCAATGAAGAATTTGTAAAAATTCTTCTATCAACATTTTAAATGAATGCAAACATGGGAAATTACTGTGTTAGATGCCATGGATAGGAATGACACAAAAGAATACAAAGCAAAAAAAAAGGACTGAATGGATGACAATGGTAAGTGATAAGAATATGCTTTTAAAAAATCTATTTCAAATACTGTACATAGTTTAACTATACACCTATTCATATATATATATATATATATATACAGCAAGAGGGTTTAATATAAGTTTGAAAAAATGACTTATTTGTCAACTCTACTAGATGGATCAACTACACAGGTAGGCTAAAATACTCTTATTGAATTAGCTATAATAATAGAATCTTGCAAGTCTGATTGCATTGTACCTCCTCTTTTTTCTTACAATTCAGTGAATCAAGAAGGTGTCAATCTTAATTACTTCTGAATATTGTCTAGCTGTTCTGGACTTAAACATTTTCAAGAAGGTCTGACAAGCTCTTTCATTAGTTGTAAGAGAAAAAGCAATATTATTTTCTTTCCAAGGTCTATAAGATGCAGAGAAATCAAGACATGCAATCAGGCAAATGAACTTCTAACTGGCCATTGGCTGGCATTTTTATGTTACATGTATATTTCACACATATTTAAATGAAGATTTGTCTATGCATGTAAGATGACTACCATCTCTTGTCATACTGTAATCTTTAAACTCTCACAATCACATATTGTTGTTCTTGTAGCTATTTATTAAATAAATATGACTGCACTGTTTACAAGATAATCACACTTTTCATGAACATTTTTTTAAACACTTGCCAAGTATGTGTCTGACATAGCTACCTGATTCTGAACATCTTGAAATACTTTAGTCCAGTTGTGCCATTCACAGCTGCAAAAAGAAATGTATGTGATAACAGTTTACTATTGTGCCTCTATGGGGATATAGAAAAGACAGTAATTTATTAGATAAACTATTAGTCATCCATAGTGGCCTGGTGTCCTAGAGGTGAAGACACTTGCCTCCCACTCGTAAGGCTGAGAGTTCAATCGTAGGCAGATGTTTCTCTATCAAGATGCAAAGAGAAAATATCTGCTGCAAACTCCACAAAGCCATCAGGAAGGGCATCTGCTCAGAAAATACTCCATTCAGTTGTCCCGACTCTATCCTGAATAAAGGGATTAAAGGGTCATAAAAAGAAAAAAAATAGTCATCTACAGAATGGCAGCGGATATAATGGTCAACAGATATAAATATAATAAATATAAATAAAACACTATTTCAGGCCGAATTGTTCGGTGGCTTCTGAAGTTCTTTCAAAGTTGGTCTTCTATATGTTTTTAATCTTATCGATGAAGCAGTCCTATCAGCAATTGAACATTAGAAAAGTTTTTTTCTTATATACATTCATATCAGAGAAGGTTAATCAAACAGAACTGTAGACAGGTAGCACAGGAATGCCTGGTCAAGTGTCCACGGTTCTCCTAAGAAGTCAGTCTTCTGATGCTCTCCCTTCATTTGACCAGCACTCCTAAAATTTCCTGACTTTTTAGCCCAGTGTTTCTCAATTTTAGCAACATTAAGATATATGGACTTCAACTGCTATAATTCCACATGCTGCCTGGAGAATTCTGAGGAATTTTGGGAGTTAAAGTCCACATATCTTAAAATTGCCAAGGTTGAGAAATTCTAATTTAGTCAGTGATAGATATCATGGGAATTTGAAGTATGTGGAGAACCCTAAGTTGACTTAAAGAAAGTGCCCTGAAATTCTTATCACTGATTTGTATTTTAAGGAATCACTTAAAGTTTGTTTATTCATCCTTTACTCATCTATCTTATCTCTCTGTATTTGTTGACTGCTGCTTTTCTACAACCAGGCGGTGGGATTGGGAATGATTTGCTCTATAAGCTGTTCTTCAGTGCAGGGAAATACAAGTCAGATTGTTTTCTTCAGCATCATGATTTTGCCAAAAGAGAAAGGAACAGAGCAATATGCAAGGCAGTGATCTTAAAGTGTATCAGCTTATCTGAGTTCAGATAATTTAAGAGATTTATCTCTTAATGTCTTTGAAGGACTGTTGTATGTTTAAGCATTTCAGGCTTTCATACAATGGATATTCATACCTCCCCTCCTTTTTTTGGTGTTCATTGCCTGCCCTGTTTACTCTGCGTAAAAACTTTATCAACTACAGCTTTCCTACTATGGTGGCTTTGCATGAAATAAGGGCAGTAGCTTACAAAATGCACTTGATACTGTATTGGCCTCATGAATGATATGCTAAGCAGGTCAGCTAGATACACTTCCTAAGAAGAGCTATCAATGTTCCTGAATTCTTCCTTAGTCCCAAAGCCATTCTTTTAGTTTGGAATATGTTCAGTACTTCATGGATTTAAACTTTAGAAAGCATGACTAACATTTATACTTTTTCAAAAAAAAGACCAGAATGAACTAGAATCAATCTAAATTAGCATAGTCAGACTCTGCAGGCTGGCCATTAACTGATTCATTAATTAAGATAAGTAGAGCACTACCCACTGTTAAAAAGCAGGGTTTTTTCTAAGTGAACATAATTAAATGGATAAGTAAGAAATTACCCAAAGTAACATGAAAATACTTCCCTAGAGCTCTTCTCAGATTGGGCAGTTTGAAACAAGAATAAGCTGGTATTTTCTGACCTCATGAAAGTTGTAATAGTTTCTTTTAAGATGACAAGATTTGTTAACAATGCTCTCAAAGTCTGGCTTAGAATATACTATCCAGGATAGAAATCTCATGATCAAAGCAGAATGTGAACATTTATCTGCTGAATCCTAGGAATCTGCTGGTCAAAGCGAGGCTCCTTGCTGGATCCTGGTCAAGCAAGGCTCCTGGCTGTCTGACCTAATTAAGTGGTCAGCAGATGTTGGGAGCTGTTTTCCCCACTCCCAACTACTCAGACATTTCGGAGACCATCTAGTTTGACCTGTTGATTGGCTGTTGCACCAACCCAAATTACTATAAAGGACTGTTAGAATAACCAGCCTGTGCTGGCTAGATTCTCTGCTGTTACTTTGTTAATAAACGCTGTTGCGATTCACTGAGGTTTTCTCCAGCCTGCTTCTTTCGACGATCGGACCTAACAGTGGACAATAATCAATCATTCATTTATAGTATTCATATTGAATTCTACATTATCGTTCTTTTTCACATAAGTTTTTAAAATAGCTCTTCCAGCAATCTCTAACAACAGTTTCAACCAAGATTATTTTATCACTTCAACAAAATAAAACAGTCATATCACAGGCTAGCATTATATGTAAACCAGGATGAGAGGCCGTGGGGAAATAAAAGTAAAGGAATGGCTGCTTTTTCCTGAGCCCCTGGGAAGATTTGCTTGACCAATGAAACTCTTTTGTTCTTATCAGCACACCTCTCCTCTATCACCTGCAAACTGAAATGTGTCATTTCACTGTTTCACAGGAAGAACAATTTTGAGTCTTATGGCACAGTTAGAGTGGTCATCTGCCTTAAATTAGTGAAGACATTCCTGTTTGAAAGCTTGGTCTTTCTATGTAGGCATCCATCATATTCAAATGTTGCTTTGGCCCAAAGGAACAGAATACAGCATGCTTAGAGGGGTCCATCAACGATTCTCATAAATTGAACTGCTATATGCGTCACCAATTATAATTTCCCCATTCAAAAAATTTTGATCCAATGATACTATTTCTAATATGTATGGGTTTTAACATATGCAAATATTATGCAATCCCAGGTCTTCTTTTGTCTTCTTTGCTTGTATTGCATAAAAGAACTTAGTTATACATGCTGGAGACTGAAAGTGAGAGCTTACGGGCTCATTTAAGGACATCTGCTGTATTTATAAAAAATTAGATTAAAACCAGGCATTTCCTGGCAAATAGCAATGCTTCTTTTTCACAGGCCATCACTGATTTCATGCTCCACTTTTCTTCTCTTGGCTATAGCCTTCCTCTCCATATCTGGAATCCATCAACACCCACCCCACATTCCATGGTATCCAAAGATATTTTGAGGGGTCCTTGGTACTCAAAGATGTTTTGACCTATAATTCCCATCAGCTCCAGAAAATATAATTAATGATCAGGGTGGATTGCAGCTGTAGTCCAAATTATGAGTATAGCACCACACTTGGAAAATCTAATCTATTATCTTCTTATTCTGAAGTTTGCTTCCCATTCTTATTCTGCCTTATTCTTCCAAATACTGGTGTAGATTTAACATTTCCCCATTTGGCTGTCTATTTTCTTGGATCTTCTTTCAGTTGCATCTGGATTCTTTTGGAAACAATGTTCCCACTTGATCCAACTTTTCCTATTAGAAACAGCAGACCCTATCTTCTTCTCCCTGTTCTCAAGGAAACATCCTCTCTCATTTTGCCCTCTGGAAAATGTTCTTTATGGGAATTGCTAGAATACATTCTTATGGTTACCTTCTCTCTCGAAATATAAATCCATGCAAATGAATTTTGAGGAATCAGATTATGACATTTCATGAAACATTTCATAATGTTAAGATACATTAATACACATAACTACATACACACACATGGATGTGTCTTTATACACATAAAGCTATAAGATAAATCATTAACTTTATTTATAAATATGAGTCATTGCAATTTTGAGAAGAAATAAAACTGGCTTTATCAACTGTTAGGGTGGGGATGAAGATAATGTAGCTAGTGGACTGCATAATCATTTAGAGAATATACACAACAAATCATGTGATTTAATGAAGATTAATAAGAGTCTTAATGTTAGGTATAAGCAGAACCTCCTTGGTTGCATGGACAGTGCAAATACAGAAGGCAGTATGCAAGGATGAAGCGATGAGCTCAGTGTCACACACACAGAGAGAATATAAAGCGTATAAAAGATCTTTATATACAGGATATAGGCACAGTCCAATCTTCAATGTCAATTAACAGTCCAATAGTCATACACATCCAAGCATTCAATAGAGCATAAACTAACCAGGATTATCAGGTATCTAAACAGCAACTCTGTAACGTAGAAACATCGATGGAGAGAGAGAAATGCTCTCTGACTTCCTGCTTTATATAATCAACATCCTGGTCTTAGTAATTACCATGACTCATCATGGTCTACTTCCATACATGGTAAACCAACTGTTAGGGCTCTTAAAGCAACCATAACAATTATGACATCTGCTTACATTATAACAAGTCCATGATAATAAATGTGTTAGTGCCTCAATTGTCACAAATCCATTGCTGCTTTTGATCCAACAGACTAGCATGAATTAAACAGTGTTAAGTAGACTTCTGTGTACAAAAATGCACAGGTGTACATTTTTGTATTTGAGTACCTTGAGGAATATCTTCATAGTTTGAAAGACACTAATGCTTTGTCAACTAAAGCTTCTTATATTGATTCTTACTTTATTTATGAATTGTTTATTAACAAAGCCTCTTGTGACTTCTAAAATAAATAACTTCTATGTTTCCATAACAAAATAAAAGCAGGAGTACTATTCAAAATAATTTGACCAACCAGAAGACAATCAGAGCTACCCTTTTCTAATAATGCTCAGCATGTTAAACCATTTATCATGCATTCTTAGAAAGAGTGTTTTTGCAAACATCCCAAGTCAACAATCAATAAGAACAATAAGCATTTCTGTCACATGTGGATTTTATTAGTAGTATTCAAGACAAAGATGAGGCAGAGTAGAGAATAATGCTGATATTTATGATAGATTGTTATGTTCACTCTGCTTTGATACATTAAATAATTAAAACCCAATAATAATAGGTTAGAATTATTAAATGGTAGTGTTTTTCAGTGTAGGATCCAGAACAATGTTCTCCAACTCGGCAAATAAACATTTTGGGTTTGTTACATGAGAATTTCCATTCTAACTGGAAAGCTAAACAGGTGAAGTCTCAAAATACCTGAAGGTTTGAGGTTACAGAATGCTGTTCTGGAGATTAAATAACATGATGGCCATCTAATTCACTTGTGCTGATTAACCTTATTGTTGCAAAATGTTAGTTTGTATAACATAAATCCAGTACAGTTTCCAAAATTGATCACCTGATGTGTTAATACCACTTCATAATGCCTTGGTAAGACCACCCTTGGAGTATTGTAACCAGTTTTGATCACCACAATTTTAAAAAAGATGTTGAGACTCTAGGAAGAGTGCAGAGAGGAGCAACAAAGGTGATTAAAACATGGAGGTTAAAACATATAAAGAATGGTTGCTGGAGTTATGTATGTCAAGTTTAATGACAAGAGGAACTAGGGGTGACATAATAGCAGTGTTTTAATAACTGAGGGGTTGTCAAAAAGAAGGAGGAGTCAAGCTATTCTTTAGACCACCTGAAGGCAGAACAAGAATCAACAGATGGAAACTAATAAAGGAAGGAAGGAACCTAGAACTAAGGAGAAATGTCCTAATAGCTAGAACAATTAATCAGTGGGACAGCTTGTCTCCAGAAGTTGTGAGTGCTCCAATACTGGATGTTTTTTAAGAAGAGACCATTTGACTGAAGTGGTATAGGGTTTCCTGCCTTAGAAGAACTCCAAGGTCCCTTCCAACTCTGCTATTTTTATTAAACCTATGGGAATTCAATTTGCTGCTCAGGTGCCTACATTGATTGATAATAACAGAATCTCTGTTTCTTTTCTTTCATTTTTTTAATGTATGGATGCCATTTAGAAAAGACAACATTCCTCTAGAGGTTGCCTTCAGATAGAGAATAATACAATAGATGGATATTATCATATCATATCATATCATGATATATATATTAACTTGAAATTAATACAATGGATGAATATTCACTGGGTTTCCAAGTGATCAACCATGTTTCCCTGAAAATAAGACACTGTCTTATATTAATTTTTGCACCCAAAGATGCGCTAGGTCTTATTTTCAGAGGAGGTCTTATTTT
>JANHFO010002841.1:124626-141823 GCA_032468095.1 Pareas carinatus | reverse complement strand
CTGTTTTTATGGCTGTACACCGCCCTGGGTCCCTTCGGGGAGAAGGGCGGTATAAAAATATAATTAAATAAAAATAATAATAGAAATATCCTTTTTTCAGTGTTTTTTCATCAATGCTTCTTAATTTTCATATTATTTCTTTGATCTTGTGCTTTCCCAAGTTCCTATTCCTGTATATCTAGAGTAATAAACCTGACCACTCACTGATGTCTGACTCATCACTATATCTCAAAAACCATAAAAGCTGCACTACTGACATACCTTTGCTTCCCATCTAGGAGCAAATTACAACAAAAATTACTGAAATAAAATAATTTTTAAAGGAGTTATTTACCATTTTTGGTCAAATACGGCCAAGGAAGCTACTGCGCATGCGCAGAGTCAAGAAGGTCAGAGTTTCTCTGCCTCCGAAGCCACTGCGCACGTGCTGACCCTTGCTGGGGAACTGTAGCAATGGGGAGGAGTAGAAAAGGAAAGAGGAACAGGAGAATAGAAGGGAATGGAGAGAGACACAGAGAAAAGCGACAGACAGAGAAAGCTGGAAGAAAGGAGGAAGAATTGGGGAGGAGGGGGCGAAAACCGACAAACAGCTGACCGGCGGGGCTATGCAACTGGCATCCTTTGCATGGCCGTTTTGCAGATATCAAGTCAGTTTGCAAAAGAAAGTTTCTGGAAAGGGGGAATGATTGTACGGACGATTCCGAACGCCTTTCCGGTGCAAATCAAACCCTGGGATCCTCTGGAGGGGGAGGTGCGTGGAAAACCTCACTGATTTTGTGGTGCTCTCTCTTCCTTCCAAGCCCTCCCAACCAGCCCTCTCCCCCAACTGCAATTGCGCAGCGGGGAGAACGTGATGATGCCATACACCACCTCAACTGAATTTCTCGGCAGTTAGAAAAGCAAAACTCCGCTGCCGAGGTGGGTCGGGCAGCCCAGCGGAGGAGAGGAGTGGAGCAAGGGGTCTTTCTTTGCGGGCACAGGTGACGTGGGGAAGGGAAGAGAACAGGGCAGGTGGGTGCCCAGTTTGATCTGAGATCTAATAAGGTCTACGCGGGGTGTGTGTGAAGAGGGGGGTGTCTGGTCACTGGCTTGCAGAGCAAGGAGGACCCCCAGGGTTTTAACTAATATCAGATACATGAACGGCCCCCAGAGAAGAAAAACCTGAAATTTATGAAGCTGGAAAGGGGGTGACCGTCAGTAATAAACTTCCTCCATAGAAACGTTTGCCTCTCCCCTATATCAGTCGCTGAGCCCAGGATTCCTTTGAATAGGGAGAGGGGTGGGATATAAATGTGATTGGGAGAGAGAAAAGAGAGGTGTGGATGAAGAAAGATGTGAATGGAGAGATAGATAAATACATATGGAGATGTGGATGGAAGATGGATAGAGAGGGGAGGGAATGGGCAGCAGTCAGTCTTAACTGGACTAAAGAGTCATCTAATGATGGCTGGTGGTTATGTCTTCAATATCTAATTATATAATTGCAAAGAGGCAAAGAGTCCCACAGATTGGGCCCCACATTACCTGGATCAAGTCTGTGACAGAATGGAGCAGCTAACTACTGTTTGCCCTCCTGTCACACGATCTCCCAGACAGATAACAGAAATAAAATAATCTAGCAAAGCATTTAGCTAGAGTGGGTAAGGTTTCTCACATTCACAGTACTTTAAAGGCGAGTTGGGCAACAAAAGATCAAACAGGTTAAAAAGAAAAATGTATTGTTGGAATTGGGAAGGAGACTATGATGGCTGGCAAACTAAGTGGGACTGATGGATTGATTGATTCTATTAAATTTTTAGGCTGCCTGATTCCTTGATAACTCCAATTGGATTATATAAGGAAAAATAATAAAATTAAAAGATATTTTGGAAATTTTGACTGCTGAAAACATGCAAGGAGACCATCAAAGAGTTTCTGGGTGAAAGGAAGATCTCCAAGATGGAGGCAGACAGCACAGCATGAGATCATGTCACTCTAGTGCAAGTTGGAGAGAATTTGAAGATCAAGATTCTAATAGCCATAATAAGTTGCCACCTCCCAGAATGTTCTTGTTACTCCAAGAGTGAGAGTTATTATAGTTTCACATTGCATTCACAAGATGAGCATTACTTAGCAGGGAGGAAAATAGTTAATTGTTGAAGACAACACAATTAGAGAAGTGCAGCGATTTATTGCTTTGACAACATTCAAATGCAGTGGCAGGAGCAGGGAAACCCTTTCTGTGTATTTCAATAAGCTAAGTGCCACGTTTACAACTAGTTTTGCGGGACCTAAAGAGAAATTAAGATGTTCATATATTTGACTTCCAGGGAAGAAATAGAAGACAACTCCCACACAAAAAAACAGAACAACGAATACAATAGAATGAAGAGCTAGTGAGTAGATCAGTTCTTTGTAATTCCTTTCTGGACAAGGAGAAGACTTGAGATTGCCTACAAGTGCTCCAGACAGTTGTACCTTGTGTAAACAGACAAAAGAAACCAGTTGATATCTTAATAATTAAAACGGATATCCAAATAACAAACCAAGAGGGTGACCTGGACAATCTTCCTATATTGAATTTACAAAACAGGCTTGTTAAAGATTCAAAAAATTTTGTGAGAAGGAACAAATGAAAAAATAAAAATGAATCAAGTTCTAAGACATTACTTGTAGGATGAAATATTAAGATTGCTAGATGTAAGTAAAGGGAGGGATTATAAAGTTGGTTTATTTGATCAGGGTTAAAATAGAAATGCTGTTATTTATGTTAATCCTTAATGGAATTTTGCCAGTCTCTTAGACCAAGATGATGAGGTTTAAAGATTTGCTTATAAATAACAGATGAGACAGAAGAAGAGATCATTTGTAGTATTTTAAGAGAAAGTAATAAGTTACTAAAATTGTTTATACTTATGATAAGGGAAAAACATTATTTTATATATTTCTATCTATCTTTTTCTTTACTATACTATTTTTATACTTTTTTATTTCTGTTTTATTTTTTAATTTGTATGAGTTTTTATTGCTGCAATTGTAACTTTTAATAAAATTATTAAAATATGTTCTGACATTTGATGTTATGAATAAAAATAAATTTGATTGACAAGCAGATGCACATGTTGAAATTTGGATGGCTGGATCCTGAACATCAGCTTATAACCCAGTGTCAAGAGAAAGCCCACTGTTACCAGAATAACACCCAAACTGGTCCCCAAGCACCTTAAAGTTCTCCAAGGTCAGATGCTGAATAGCCTTAAAGTCATCCAAGATCAAGCAGCTTAGGAAGTGATCCTACCACACAGCAGGCAGCTGATATACCAGAAAGACCCCAACTTTGTTTCTCTAACTTACAGATTACAGGTTGTCCTCAGGTTATGATCACAATTGTGCCCAAAACTCTGTTGCTAAGTGAGACAGTTAAGTGAATTTTGCTCAATTTTGTAATGTATCTTGCCACAGCTGTAGCTGTTAATTTAGTAACACAGTTGTTAAGTGTGACTTTGCAAAACTGCAACTGTCATAAATATGAGTCAATGTTCAAGCATCTGAATTTTGAACAGCTGACCTTAGGGATGCTGCAACGATTGTTAAGTATGAAAAACGGTCATAAATCACTTTTTTCAGTGCCATTATAACTTTGACCAGTCACTAATTGAATTGTTGTAAGTTGAGGACTACCTTGCTATCTCGGGATGAAGTCTCTGGTCACTGATACAGTATAATGCTACCCTCAATTCAATGTTTCTGATATCAAAACTTGTGAAGGATCTGAAACCAGAGTTTGCAGATCTCAAAAAGGGTGATATTGCCATCTTTGCCCAACTGAGTCTTGGTAACACTTGCCAAGTTTGCATGCTTGTCCATCACCAACTCATGAATGAACAAGGCCTAAAATTCATTATGCTAAAATTCATTCTGTTACTTTCTGTTCATTTCTCTGACCTTTCAAGATAGCTTTGTATTTTACTTTTCTCTTCTAAGCATGTGGCATGTGTGAATGCCCACACATGCCTTCATGACAGTGTTAACTCCTGGTAACTGACATTTTCTTGGCAAGATTTTACATAAGTGGCTTCCAATAGCTTTCCTAGGGCTGAGACAAAGTGATTGGCCCAAGGTCAACCAGCTGGCTTCTTGTTTAAAGCAAGACTTCTAGTCTCCTAATTTCTAGCCTGGTATCTTAACCATTACAGCAAACTGGCTTTGTTTATTATATATTCTCCCCAATTTGAGTCAGTTGTAGATTGGAGAAGTTTTCTCCCATCTGTTTATCCAAGTCATTAAAAATATGAAAAATAGAGGTCCCAGGACTGATCCTTGTAGAACTCTACTTGATGCTTCTGTCCAATCTGGTAAGAAACCATTGATACATTCTTTGAGTATTCGTGGGTTTACAAAGCACCTATATATGCTTGTTATGGCAGTCAGAAAATATTTAATTACCTTGCTAATTAGCATGACATGGAATGCTTTGTCAAATGCTTTGATAAGTGATTACTTCCTAATCCTGGTCTGGGGAATAAGCCATAGCAACCTGGTTCACACATGTCTATGCCATGACACGATTTATCTAATATAGCTTAGCAAGCTATATGAATCCAAGCACTGTGGTTTATGATCTAAAACAGTATGCTAACTCATCCAATTGTAGCTAAGACAACAAAATGCTTTCAGAAGTATGTGGTTTTTCATGTCTGACTTGCATAGCTTCCTATCCTATCTGACTGGAAGTTTCCAGATGGTGATGTTGGGACGAATCCTATTTATTTTCATGGCAACTGTGCTGTGGGATTTCTATGCTTTTTAATATCAAGATTAAGTTTTGTTCTTGGGTTGTACTCTTAAGAAGGATCAGACTCAAAGCTTGTAGATGTTTTGCAAGTATACATTACTTCTGAAGGTTTTATTCTAAATACACTAACTTCGAAATTATTTTTACTTCAAAATAATGATTCCTACCTATAAAGTCTAGCAAAGTCTAAAACTTAGTTGGCAGAACACCTGAAAAAATCCATTTCTCATTAGCCAGTATGCAATGTATGAATCTTCATCAGATGACACCATCTAGAGTGGGAAGCAAGGCAGGATCTTTATTATAGCAGATTCCTGATTGTACAGTAGAATTAATCCCCTAAAGAGAATAGGATGCAAGCATTCCATTTACTTGCTCTAGAGGGATTTGTGACTGATTTTACTGAATTATCTAACCAATATGGCCAATAGTGAAAGAAGGTAGATCTTGTACTTCTACAATATCTGAAGGGTCAACCTTTTCACAATTGTTCTGCAAAAAGCTTCCTTCATTTGGATTATACAATATTCATATGCACTCAACTCCCTCTCATCATTTTCTATGACTAGAACACTCTTCTGAAGCATCAACATAACTTAGAAGCAATCTGCCTTGCCTAAGTTTTATAGAACCTTAGCTCTACTTTGCCTCTTTGTAAGACAGAAGTTATATTATCAGCTGATCTATCCCGGGGAGTTGTTTAGAGTCCAGTTCTACAACATCTTTCCTTGAAAGTAATCCTGATAAATTTAAATTCACAGGGGAAAGGGCACAGATGAATTTGTATTGAAAGCAATAAAAGTTTTATCCATCCAAAACTCTAATTTACTGATCTTAACTTTACTGACTTTAAATATATTTTAAGATCTAAACAAAAAAGCAAACTATGAAAAGAAATGCAAACCAGATGTTTAATTGCCACAGCAGAGTATTAAAAATGCTTTACATAATCCCAACTTTTAGCGGATTTAAAGAGTAATTTTGTTTTTTCTATCATTGCCAAAAATACAGAATCTAACAAAGTCTAATAGAAATACTTTGTTTTATATGGTTGTTACTTATACAAACACAAATATAAACAATATGTAACGTGCACTGTAATCTATAAATTATAATTTCTTCAAACAAACATACACTCTAAATCACAAAGATTTTCTAAATTAACAGCAAAACCTTTACACGCAATATGTAACTTCTATTAGTCAATAATGAGTTAGAATGTTTACAAATTCTTTAAATTCCATTAAAAGATCCTCTTAAGTCCAACTGACAAACCATACATTAATATATTATCTAATTTGCCCAATACAGGAAGGGTCTTCTGTCTTAAATTTTTATTGCAAAAGTTTCCCGTAATTTAAGCGTTTTTGTTACATCACCATCCCAAACACCATTTGGTTTAATATATTTTCAAAGAAACACGCCAGAAACTACACAGCTCAGAAACCAACATATTTTCCATCGCAAGACTTTTGTTTACTTTAAAAATAACTGCACCAGAAACCATAAATCTTTCAGGCAGTGCAGTATGCCAACGAACAAAACTCACCATCCGAATTACACAAAACTTCAAAGACCAACATTAATACGATTCACAAAGACACGTACATATATTCCTTAAGAATTGTGAATGTTTTCCTTGCTTATTTAGAACTAAAGATTGTGACGCGTCAATCGACCCAACATTTAATCGCGGGGCGGTTCCTGGAAGTTAAACTCAGAAATAGAAACTGCTTCCCTCCCTCCAAACACACAAGGGGAGTTTTTACTTTCTTTTCCATGGGCTTCGCGGTCCTCTATCAGACACACGCGCCAACGCAACCCTGTAGTGGGAGAGTCTCCACGGGGAGGCACAGCTCTCGCCCTCTCCTCCCTCGCCTTCTCGGGAAGCGGACTAAAACGCCCAGCGTTTCTTTCGGTCGGGGCGAAATAAGACCGTGCTGGGGAAGCCAGTGCTGCTTCTCCCCTTAACCTAAAGCTTAAGATTAAGATAGAAAGCCCCGAAAAGGCCCCATCCTTTCTCCGAGTAGGAAAGCCGGGGGAGCTCGGCGGGGGCGGTTATCCTTCTTGCCAGCTTCTCCGGCACGTCCAATCCCACTTGCCAAGTCAGCCCATCTTGGCCAGGCACAGAATCGAAGTCCCGGCCGCTCGTCTTCAGGGCGATGCCTGCCCACCCACCCACCGACCCAGCGCGGCCCTCGATCCCGCATGCACGCTCGGCATCCCGACTTTTCCTCCCCCCTTACCATTACAGAACTGCAGGAGCGACGAAGTGTCATAGAGGCTGCTGTAACTGGAGAATCCGTCCTCCATCCTCCCGAAGCCAATTTCGCGCCCCTCTTTCGTCCGTTTGGGATCCGAGCACCCCCCACGCCCCAGCCCCAACCACTCTTTCCAGCCTCTCTCCCTTCCCTCCTGTCCCCCACCCGTTCTCGTCAACTCGGGCTGCTCTTCTGCTGTCGCGGGCGCCGCGTCCTCTCACCCACACAGCGCGAAAGCGTAGGGAAAGCTGAGGCGGCTGGGGCTGGGGCCGGCCTGCCGCCTGCCTCTGCCAGTTGCCATGACAACGCATTCACTCCACCGTGGCTTGGGCCGCCACCGCTTCTCTCCTCTCCTCTGTGGGAAGGAAAGAGGGGAGGGGAGGGGAGAGAAGGGGGCTCCCTCTCTCGAGTCTCGGGGAGAGTTAGGCATAATAAAGTCGCCAGTTGCCTAAAGGGCTAAGCTGAGAACGGCGACGGTACTCCTGGCGACTTGGGGGGGGGGAGGATGGACCGCGTTTCCCTGCCCCGCCGATGAATGGGAGGCGAGCGGGCTGCGCTTCGTTCCAAATTTAGGTTGCAATCCATTGGTTTCCGAGGGCAATGGCAAAGCCCGTTGCTCCGCACGAAAGGAGCCGAATTGCATCCTTGGAAAGGGTGTATAAAACATATCTGGGCCTCCCAGCCTTTCGATCACTCTTCAAGCCTTGACATCACAGCACCGCCAAGGGTACATGGGTGCGCTTTAAGGACCCTCAAAACAGTCGACGCGAAGTTTTAAAAAAGAGGGGATATGTGGGAGATTCCCTGGAGAATGGGCTCGTTCCTGCCCTCAAGTAAAACTGTAAAATAAAAAGGCAATTCCTGGAACATCAAGTACAGTAGGCTGCTGCTCACAGGGCTGCTTGCATTTATGCGCTGCGGCGCAGAAGACTGTGCCACCTAAGTATGAAAGCCTAATTGGAAAAAACGGGGCTCCCAAGCATGTGCAGAATGCCTTTTCGTCGCTGCCAGCACGGATCAGGAATTCCTGCCTCCATGTTGAGAAAAATCATAAATCCCAACAGCCCGAAACCCCTGACACATCGTTTTTCTCTGCACATTGATCTTCCTGATAAGAAGCAGCAACCACCTTTCCGGTTTTCAGCGATTGCAAACGACGCCCTCCGCCCCGCCCTGCCGTGGGAAGGGTGCTCCTCCCAGCCCCTCCCCCGCCTTCAAAATAAGGACTCCGGGAGCGAGAAGCCTGAACAAACGGGAAAGTAATTTGGCCATTATTTGGGGGAGATCATTGAAACCGCGAGAGGCCCAACAGAGAGAAAGCGAAAGGAGAAAGCAGCGAAAAAGAGATCCTGGTGGAGGAAAAGAAAAAAACTGCCAGAAACGCGAGATTAGCGAGGGCGGAGCGATGCAATCAATCAATAGACATTATTGGAGGAAAAGCAGTCGTTTCCGATGCTGATCGAAGAGCAGAATGCGTTGCCTATTGCTTCTGAAACTCTGGGAGGTGCTGGGGAAATGGTTTTTTGGGGTTTATTTTGGCATAAAATGCTTCTGGAACTGGCTCTTCAGAATCTGTTATCGTTTTTTGCCCCCATCGTCCAAAATACTTAAAAGGTCCTTGTGGATCTCAACTCGCAGATCATGCCTTGCAAACATAAATGCTTTTACTTAGTAGAGTAATCAGCCTTACTCCCAAGTACTCTTACCTCGTGCTGTAGCTTTAATTGATGCTGAGAAGGAAATCTGTAATTAGTGACATGAAGACCTGGAGGAATTCCAAAATTATTTTAAAACTGGTAAAAGTTCTGTATAGTGCATTTGTACACATGATCTCCCAGAGGAAGGACTTACATTTTTTAAGAGTTTAAACAGATCCTGATGCGCATAACATGTAAAAAATCAAGAATTGTACAGAGACAGGCAGTCTTCAACTTAGAACCACAACTGAGCCCCAAATTTGGGTTGCTAAGTGAGAAATTTGTTACGTAATTTTGCTCCATTTTACAATTTTTCTTGCCACATTTGTTAAGTGAATCACTGCAGTTGTTAAATTAGTAACACGGTTAAATGAATTTGATTTTCCCCATTGACTTTGCTTGTCATAAGGTCGCAAAAGGTAACCGCATGACCCCCGGACACTGTAACCGTCATAAACGTGAGTCAGCTGTCAAGCAACTGAATGTAAATCACATGGCCATGGCGATGCTGCAATGGTCGTAAGTGTGAAAAATGGTCATAAGTCTCTTTTCAAAATGGTCATAAGTCTCTGTTGTAACTTCAAATGGTCACTAAGTGAACCGTTCTAAGTCAAGGACTACCTGTATAAATATTGAATGCTTATGGAGCACATTTAGTAGAAAGTAATTCCCATTAAATTTAGTGTTCTTTATCCCAAAATAAAGATTCTAGTTCTACTTATTTTTATATTATTTATTTGTATCCTGCCTTTATTATTTTTATAGATAAGGCAGTGAAGGTATCCGGGACGCTTTCCTCCTTCTATTTTTCCCACAACAACCACCACCTTGTGAGGTGAGTTGTGCTGAGAGATAGTGACTGGTCCAAGGTAACCCAGCTGGCTTTCATGGCTACTTATGTGAAAGTCTATAACTTCACACTAGGCAGTTGACTCAGACATATTTCTGAATAATTTTGTCCAGGAATGTACATATTGTGCTATATATAAAATAATTGAGAATTATTAAACCGCTAAATCTATTCAGCTTTACAGTCTATGGTAACAGGGAATAGACTTTCTGGCCAACTTCCATAATGCCAGAAAATACCAAAATAACTGTTGTTGAATAATGTAGAATAATGTTCAGCTCTTTAAGAACACTATGATATATTCTGGATATAACAAGCAACTGTATAATTTAATCACGCATTCTGATAAACTGTGGTATATTTTATCATAACTTAATTGAATAATCTACAATTGTTTGGGTTTGCACACTATGATCATTCATAAGCTGACTTATAACAGCATCTGGCTGTTCACCGCCCTGAGTCCCTTCGGGGAAAAGGGCGGCATACAAATCCAATTAAATAAATAAATAAATAAATCTGAGTTTAGGCTGTAAATCAGAATCAAAGAAATTACATGTTGTTTTAGCAAATGGTTATAAAAAGTCTACCTAGCAGTACTGTCATGTATTGTAATGAAGAGAGACCATTTAAACATTTTTGTTTTATTTTTCAATAATCTGGTGTTTTCATGGTTAAAGATCAAGGAGGGACGGATACATTTTAGATGTATTTGAGCATTCTGATTTCTTCTCATTACAAAACGTATCTTTTGCTCATCAAAAATATTATATATTGTAAGTTTCATGAGGCTGGGGCTTAGTCTCATTGTTGGACTGTAGCATTCAGGTTTTTGTAATATAGTATAATAAATATATTTATTTTATTCTGTTTAATTATGTCTGATTCTAAGAAACTGAACTTTTTCTGAAGTGGTTTGCCATTGCGTCCTTCATAGGCCTCAGAGAAATGATTGACCCAGGGTGAGTCGGCTGGCTTTATGTCTAGGACAGAACTAGAACTCATGATCTCCTACAGTTTCTAGATTGATGCCTGAATCACTACACTAAGCTGGCATTCATACCATATATAATAAAATACAGCCAAGTATTTTCAAGTTGACTAGAGAACGTGTTAACTATGCCATTTATCAAGATGATTTCTGAAATATCCAAAAGTTACGAATCAGAACATTTAGATATATCCCTTATTTATTTGTTAATTCTTCTAAAACATGGTATAACAAACCAGTTGCTAAACATATCTCTGGTACTGCATGATTAACTGTTATAATAAGGAACTAGTTTCTGTTCAGATAACTTTTAGATGACTACTTGTGATATAGGAACTGGCTTGGGACACTTCTAAGTGATCTAGTTTGTTTAAATCTCTATCGGTGTGCTGTATGAATCAATCCATTCCCCTAAAAGCACTTCGTTTCACTTTGTTACTTTAACTGCATAAAAATACAAAAGTTGTCCATTTACAGATTGAGAGGTACGTAACTAGTGTTATGTTTTTGTAGGTTAATCTTGTGATAAATTCATCTTATCCATGCCATGCCAACCCACAGAGACCTTATGTGTGATTGCATATATCATGATGTTGAATGGCAGTGCAGATTCAATACAGCCCTACTTCACACCAATGCCTACAGGGAAAGTTCTGGGACATTTCACCATTAACCTGAACAGAATTTTATGATTTTTCTTATAACTGTTGCAGAAGGCATCTGATTTTAGCAGACACATCTTCTACAATAACAGTGATTGTTTGTCCATAGCTATTTTGAGCTCAAGTCAAGATACTACATGCTTTAGTGTCTGTTTATATTTTTTTACTATTTTGCTGGGGAATCTGTAGAGTTCTGAATGTTGTAGACTAGGTAAGATTTCCAAAGGCAAATAAGAATTCATATATTCATAAATCATGGCCAAAACAAAATACACAGTTGACTAGCCAACTTCTTTATGTTTGGCCAAATACTTTGTGTGTTTGTGTGTGTGTGTGTGTGTGTGTGAGAGAGAGAGAGAGAAGAAACGATTAATTTACAGTTCTGCATATTTGTTCAGCCATATTTAGGATGCTGGCCACCAGAATAGCTAACACATGGCAAAATGACAAATCTTGTCAGGGTCTTTAGGCAAGGACATGTCATTATTTTTAATTGTTTTAATGCAAAACCAAGCTGCTCATTTTAGCCTCCTAACTGAGATATAGCTGATTCAATTCTCCACCATGGTATTTAAAATGGTCATGAAAAGTATTGCAACCAGAAGTCTTTAAACTCAGTCGCTGGCAGTAACAGAATTTAGCAGAAATAGTAAGGACCTGTATCTAAGACAGTTGCATTGAAGGAAAAGGGGTGAGGGGAGACCCAACAGAGTAAAGATGGTAGTTGAGGTAGTTGAAGCATGATCCTGTTGATGCCACATTGATGGGTGAGGCCTCTACAACCACTAACTTCACTATTTTGATATACATTCCTCTGCAGACAGCATCAGTCTGAGATCTTAAAATGCAGTGCCAGATCAAAGGCCCCTCAACCTGCTAAATCCCTACATTGTGAAGCTTCAAAACATCATAGCAAACTCTCAGATAGTCTTAGTGCAACTATTTTACTTTAGAAAAACCGGGAGCATTCTGCCGTTTTTGTGCAATTGAACTGAACCTGTTGTACCTGTAACTGAAATGAAATGGGACAAAGTAAAGTTGGTCTATTGCCATAACAAGATTATCCAACCTGATTTTATATTGTCATATCACCCATAAAGTAACCTCTATTCTTGGAGTAAGCAGAAATAACATTGGTCCCCATTTTCAGTGATGGAATCCTATCCTGCTTCTCTACTTACCATATATTCTGCTTCTCACTCAAATTGTTTGCTGCAGTTTAAAATTAACATACCAGGAATATTAAAATAAATACAATTAAAAGCAAAATTAACTATAATCCATGTCATTTTCCTTTAATAAATAAGGAGAGGGACCAATAGCAAAGCATTTCATAGCCCGAGAGATGCAGAGAGTAGCCACAAACATCTTACACTGTATCTGGCAGGCATTTTTGCACTTAGTGTAGAACTTTCATAAGACACGTATGTAATCCCTGCATTCCACACCAATTAGCAGTCCAGCCACTTGCATTTTGCATTAACTGAGGTTTTCAGGCACTTTTCAAGAGTAGCCATGCATAAAAGATAACTTGAACAACATTTTTTTTACCTCTATTGAAGTAGTGGTTAAAGCTTCAAGCTAGAAACCAGGAGAATGACTGAGTTCTAATACTGTCCTAAGCAGAAGGTAAACTGGATGACCTTGAACTGGTCACTTTCTCTCAGCCCTAGGAAGGAGGCAATGACAAACCTCTTTCAAAACATCTTATCAAGAAAACTGCAGGAACTTGTCCACACAGTCTCCAAGAATTGGACACAATTGAATGGAAAAACCCTATTTCATTTCTATCATTAAGAAGCAAAATGAGAGCTTTAATCACTCCATAAATCCTATCTAAGACAAAACAGATAAACTGCTAATTTTATCCCAGCTCTCTATAGTGTTTACAGCCACATCCCTTATGATCTGAAAAAGCAACATTTTTTAAAAAATGAAGAAAATGTATACAGGTCTGACATGAAGCTGTCAGCAAGCCTGCCTCAGAGAGGTATAAAATGGCAGTAGAAGTCCTAGACCAGATCATCTCTTTTCACAACATCTGCTCTTCCCAATACATCCTCAACTCAGGAACAAGTTTCTTTATTGCACATAATGTCTATTGGTTCTATCCATACATTACAGAAAACCTAATAGCAGAAAGGTTTGCACATCATAGTAAGTTTAATTAGTGTTGGCAATTATGTTTTGGGAGGGGAGAATGTCTTTCCATATTGTGCAAACCAATTTATTGAATTGGTTTATGATTTCTGGGTATTGTGTAAACCCACGAAACTAGTAGGCAGTATCAGGAAATGACTGTTCAAATAAATGTACATCTAAAAGCGAAAGCTATCAAATTGCATTACAGTTTATTGCTTTCAGTGGGATAGACATCTGAATGTGCACCTAGATCCACATTCTGGTGCAATTTGCAAACAGATCTAGAAGTAGATTTAGATGATCTTTTCCCATTCTTTAAAAAATGGTTAAGTGGGATCATTTCCTATTAGATGGTAGACAATTTAATACAATTATATAATTCTCAGTGAGAGGTTAACTCAAACATAATCTGTTTTTAATTAAGATGTTGAACACTTTCTTTACAAAATGAAAATTTCATCATGTCTTTGATACCAAACAATATCTGCATGTATTTTTGGTAATTCCACTATAGTGTGAAGTTAATGAATCGCTACATCTAAAAATATTGTCTTTTTTGTTATATTATACATTTTTATCATAATTATAAAAGCCCAGGTTGCAAAAGCACTTTTAACATTGTCTCACAGCTGACATAATATTCTGCAAAGAACATTATAGGTCATTTAAAAAATACTTTAGGACTAGTTCATACATTTGCTTTTCATAAATGCTTGGGCATAATCTTAAGGTTAGAAGGAAGGACTTAATTATAAAAACATCTGGAAAGAAAGATGAGAAATACACATCAGGTTTATATTAGGTTTATAATAATAACATTTACTGTTGTTATTTATAGACATACGCTGTACAGATAAATGCAGGAATACAAAATTATTTCACATAAGGTATGAAAAACGTAACAATTTTTTTCTGTGCATAACCTGACAATCACTAAACACAGTGCGGATTGCTAACAAATAAACATGCATAGAATTATAATACCTAGAAATTAGTGGCACTGAAGTCATTAAAAATGCTGAATACACATAGGAGATTGTATGGAAACTCAGAACTAATACAGTAGTATATCAACAATGTAAATAACAATAGCATAAGAAATATTGCATATGTTGATTAGGTGATCTCTATATTTTGGATGAGCTTAAGGATTCTATCCTTATTCTTACATATTACTATAACTAATTATAGGTGTTTCCTGATGTCCTTTAATTAACTTTTGTTTCTATACAACACAATTATGCCATTTTTCAAAGAAGTTGGCATATTTTGAAAAAAAAGTCATTTTTACCTGTTTTAATAATTGTCTATAAATTCAATGATCCATAATTAAATGTATTAAAAAAGAAGACTTTTACCAAAATTCATATCTTTTTTCTAGTGTTAACTACCATTTTGTCTATTTTAACAAACCTTCTTCCATGCAGAGACCCTGATTTCTTCCTATTCTTGCTAAACTTGATCAGAACGATATTTTGAATGCCGCACAGCTTCTAAGTATTTGAGATCATCGATATCTGTTTAATTTTTCCTTATAGTTTTGTTTCAGCCTATTGTGTTGTCAATAGATTATGATACAGTGCTAGAATGTTGTATTATGCTTTTGGTATTAAAAGCACAGTCTTGGATTTTCAAAATGGATTTTTGTTGATTGTAATATACAATGAAAATGTGTGGTTATATATTGAATATACTAAAAAATAAAAAGCATCTGCTTTGTAGAGGTAACACATGCAGCTTCGACCCCAATAAAGGAGAGTCCAGGTAATCATAGGGCCAAATCAGACTGAAAATTCAGAACACATTCTGAAGAAGGAAATGGCAAACTACTTCCTTTCAGATGTTAAGAAAACTTCAGAGAAGCATTATCTCACTATTAATATGTATATTCTAAATAGCATAAAGCAGTTGTAAAAATTTATCCTGAAAGAGTTAATAGATAAAAAATGACATAACAGATTTTTGTCTATTTTTCCTTCGTCAATATATGAATCTTTTTGTATTATTAAATGTGAAGTTATATTTTATTAGATCAGTTGTAGAGGCCTGCCAGGTGCCGTATCTATCTTATAGTCTGCCAACTGACCTTCTTTACTTTCAAAAATGAAATATTATTAATATGACAGATGCTCTATTGAATAGGATAAAAATCTAAACAAATCTAATCTATTTTTGAAGTCTCATGTAAAGGAAACTTATCTATTGTGACTTGCACACATTTTAGTGCTTTATTTTGGAGGTAGAATTGCTTTTATATTTTAGTCTATGAATGTCAGTATATGATATTATCAAATTTTGGAACCAAGATAAGCAAAAGAAGAAATATTCTGGTAATTTCATTGCTTGGGTTGCTTGATTCTTTGTAATCTTGTTAAACCACTAAAGCACAAAATGAAACAGGAAAATAATACGTTTAAAAGTATGCATAGCAGTATAATAGATTTGGAAGCATTTTAATGGACCTCTGAGAACTAGGAAGCAACCACTAAAATATCTTTCCATAAAGCATTATTCAGTCAACAACAGTGTTGATGGATTTGTACAAAGCCAAATTAGTTTAAGTGGGGAAAAAATATCAGAAGCCATCTGACTGCGCATATCCCTTTGAATGACATAAAATGGAAGATTATTATCTTTGAGCCATAAAAGAAAATGGGACACTATACTTTTTTGTTCATGCCAGTTTCAAGCACACTGACACATTTATTCCATTCTTTTTTTGCGAAACCAGTAATTTAACCAAAAGGTACATTTCCATTTAAATAAATATTTTGAAATGCATTTTTCTCAATATATGTATTTGAAAAATATGACATTTGTAAAATACACATCTCAAACAATATATCAATAAAACATTAAAATCTTTAAACGTATAATAAAGATCATAAATAAAACTATAGATGAATTTTTTCTTTAAAAGAATCACCTAATCTGGGCATATACATGTTTGTAGTTTTAATATGGATAATGCGGGATTCAATATCTGGATCTGTCACTGGGACCAGAGATTTACTCCTCCTAGCTTTCGGGCTCATGCGGGAATCCATCCTCAGGGAACTTCTTTCTAGCAGAGAGAATATCTAAACTCTAGTAGAGAGAAGTTCCCAGAGGATGGGCTCCAGTACAAGTTCAAAAACTCGAAAGAGTAATCCTATGGTGATCAACCCAGATAGTGAATCCGGCAACATTATTCCAGGGCACATATATTTGCCTTCATTCATAATATGAATAATATTTTCAATTTCCATATTAAATAATTTTGCCAAAAGAACATTTACATGGATGAAGGTAATATCAGTTGTTTTGTTAATAATCTAAAACCCAGAGTCCAAAATGAGTAAAATTATCTTTCAAGAATTCTTTATTTTGATTACTGTTGTGTTATTAATTTTGAGGGCAATGCTATTTTCTATGTTTTTAAATAATGCAAAGCAAAGCAAAGATTAGTTATAATAAATCTGGCAAACATCAATAAACGTTAAATCAATGTTTTGTTATTTAATATATTTTCGGGAAGTGGATAATAAAGTCACATTGGAGCAGATTGCCCAAAATAGTTGCAAAATGTGAAATTTCTTCAAAAAGTTTCAATCATATGTAGTCATTATCAAAAGAGATACAACATTTTGGCTGACATGTGTGATTTATCTTTATGACAAGCGTAATATTAATAGCTGCACTTTCATATGCCTCTTAGGCTAGGACAGTGATGTCTAACCTTTTAGGCACTGAGTGCCCGGATGAGTTGCAGCTAATGAGTCACGGCTTGTGACATCATCAGCTGGCATCACTACTCTCTGAGCATGCACATAGCCCTGTG
>JANHFO010002841.1:53542-65701 GCA_032468095.1 Pareas carinatus | reverse complement strand
TCTAATTATCCTTTGAAGTCTGTGTTTATCTTGTTTGGTTGCAGTGCCAAACCAGACAGTTACTGAGGTGCAGATTACAGACTCAGTGATTCCTTTGTAGAACTGTGTCAACAGTTCCTTCAGCAATCTGAGCTTTCTGAGTTGTCTCAGAAAAAACATTCTTTGTTGTGCTGTTCAACCTTGATGGGGGAGTGGTAAGGGTGGCTGGCTTTGAACTATCTCATAATCTAATGACAATACATGTTTGGTTTTTAAGTTTTATACTTGATGTATTTTATCTGGCTGTTCACTGCCCTGAGTCCTTTTGGAGAAGGGTGGTATATAAATTTAAATAAATAAATAAATATGTCATTCTACTTCCTTGAGAGCAATGCAGAGGTTGTTGGCCATTGCCACCTTTAGGGATTGATAATGGAGTTTTTCATGTAGTTAGTTGACTTCTCTTATAGTGTGTCTGCAGAGCCCATTTGTCCTCTCTTCCTTATGAATTCACCTTTACTTTTTATTTTACCAGGTAGAATACGGTTACCAAATGTTTGGCAAAAGAGGGTGTGTGTGTTCCTTTTTGTCATCATCTGACAGGCATAGCCTTAAAATCAAATATTGTTCAGCTTTTTGAGTATCTAACAAGATCTCTATTCCTGAGCGGCTTTTCTCTGCCGTGCAGTGTTTCCCTAATACTTGCTAGTTGCAAGTTAACAAGCCTGTACTCTGTGACCTTAATTAGTTAATTAGTACCCACTTGCTGCTGTCTGAAATTATCAAAAACTTAATCAGTTTTACGCTGAAGGCTTTTCCTCCTAACTGGCTCACAGCTGAAAATAGGATATAAATAGAGAGTAACGTGCAGACCTATATGTAAGGGAACATTACAGCTTGCAAATATGTAGGCTCTGATATTGAGTACAGGAACAAATGTTCTACTGCAATGCCTTTTAATACGTTTTTCTTTCAAGCCGCTTAAAAGGGTAGAAGAAAGGAATGGTAGCAATGACTTGACCTTCTCCAAGAGTAAATAATCTTTACTAGCTCTTATTAAAGAAAGTGATGAATTTGAATGCTTACGTACTTTGATGTATTCTTTAAATATATGGAATTAAAAGAATTGAAAGGCATTGTCGTTCTATTGTATCATTTATTGAATTCCAAAGGAAGTCCTCATTACAATGGGTTCATAGGAAAAGGAAGAATGGGAAATTTCTGATTTGATGGCGCTGTTTCAGACCTTAAAAAAGAGAAGTGAGAGATTTAAAAAAACAAACAAAATGAATTGATTTGAGGAAAACAAGGATGGTTTGTAAGGATAGAAAAACATGGAGAAATTATTTATTTTGATTTATATTGCTGCCTAAGCACAAGCAACTCAAAGTGGTATACAATGGATTTTAAAACACCATAAATAGCAATATATAGGGAACCAATAAAATAATAATGGTGTGCTAATTGCTATTTATTTATCTAATAACTAAAGCCACCCTCTTACAAGCAAGTGATTCTGAGTGGCATACAGTAAATTGTGATGTGGCATAAACGAAATTTATTTAAATGTCTGTCTTCAGTTTCTTTTGCTTACTACTTCTTACTCCCTGTACTATTCCTCTGACAATTCCTATCTTTATGTGGACAAAACTGTAGGAAAGTAAAAAAAGATTAGAAAGTCTTTTATTGCAATAGTGGTGCTAATAATACTTGTTGACAAGGAGCACTGGATGGAAATTAGTATGCAGCTGCTCAGAAACAGAAATGAACAGAAGCCTTTGGAGGAGTTCCATCTCTAAATCTAAGTTTTGACTGAGAATCCCACGCACGCCAGCCTCGATAACTTTTAGAATAATGAAATGTATAAATGTATAAATATATACATGTATCATGCTTCTTGCTGTGTTTTTCTGTAGCATTTACAATCCAACCTCATAACATGAGTCAAGCCAGAATGAGACCATGCTTAAAAAATGAAAAGGCATTTGATATGGATATATATAGCTCATAGCCAGCATGACAGATAATGTTAGCCTAATGTGTAGGTGCCATATGCAGTTAAGTAGTAGGCATTAGTCCATAATGGTGTACCACCCTGAAGGTGGTAACTAGACTAAACAGAAGATCTCACTTCCTCTCTGTTGTATACTCCTCACTATCTTAGTTATTTTTAATTTATGTATTGTTTTGATCTTATAAATTTTTATACTACAGTTTTATCTGATTGCCACCTAAGAGGAAATACAAGATGATACCTGTCTCTCAATTCCACATGGAGAAATAAGTTCAACTGTATTTCAATAGTGAAGAGAGGAAAGCATCTTTCACTGTACCACTAGTTAAGAGGAAGAATATACAACTTTTCCAGGTGCAAAATGTTATTACATAACTTTATATAATGCCACGAGAACCACTTTTTTTTAAAATAAAAGTAATCTAAAGACAAATCTCATGAGACGATTTTGCAGGAGAACATCAAAATCTTTCAAATGTTTCCAAGAGAATGTATGTGGTCATGAATCTTGGGAAACACACATACGCAAACATACTTATTTGAGTGTTAGGCAGAAATATCAGGATGTTGTAACTAACCTGATGTTCACAGGTTCTACATTGCTGATTCCTGATTTAATGGATGAAGGAGAGGCTCTACGACCTACACAAGTCCATTCCATGAGAGGTGAATGACTAAGGAACAGAGTAAAAAGTCACAGATCTGCAAACATTGTCCCATGCTATTCCATTTCCTTCTGGGGGGGGGGAATTGCCTAACAGCTTGGTCAGCCCTACCATTAAACAGAACAAAGTGCCTGCCTCATACTGATTATGATGATTTTATGGCATTACTGTACACATTTTATCTGTTTTAATTAGGGTTTAATTAGCGCTGTTATAATAATGCTGTTCTTTCATTATCTCCTTAATAATTGTTTTGCTTTGTTACTGTACATATAAGCTGCCTTGGAAATTGGGAGAAAATTCTTTTAATTTTCTTTTAGTGCCAAGAAAATTAAACAATAGTTAGAAAGTGCTACAAGGTGGATTTGAATAGTACCTTTCTTATTTTATTTATTTATTATGAAATGTATTTGCCGCCCATCTCGTTTTTAATCAATAAACAAGTTTAATAATAATTTCCACTAAAGATGCCTGACTTTTGTATGGTACAATCTTAAAAACAAATCTCATTAATAAAAATGCAAGTATAACCATTTCTCACATTGATAAAAAGGAATTGATGACAAACAGCGCTTTTAAAAAGAGAATGCTAGCTATAAAGAATAAAATGTGGTGTGCATTAAGAACGGAAGGGAGCTATTGTGGCTTGCTGGTTAAGGCAAGGATTCTCAAACCGACTTGTGACCCCTGGGAGGCACAAGCACATTTGAGCAGGTGAGGCAGGGGTTCAGCCATCCCTGCCCTGCCTGGACAAACCATTTGTTAACTTGCCCTACCAAAGTGGAGAGAAAAACCCAATGTAACCTGATTTGACTCTGGTTTTGTGTACATAAACCTGAGGAGTCACACAAACAAAGCTGAATCGCTATCAGAACTTACTTCTATTCTGCTGGAACAGCCTGGCAACCAAATCAGAATTTTCCACATATGCTGCCATAAAGAGCAAATATTGATCCAAATAACTGCAGAACAAGAAATGAGGGTGTATGTTTCAGATCTAAAGACCAACTTTCAAGAATTAAGCAAAACTAAGCAAGTTCTTCCATCTCCACAAAAATATGGTTTTAAATTTAGTTATTTCATTGTTTATTTCCAATGAGAAGGTTTTCTTCTATAAAGCTACAAGTTCTAGCATTGTTTTGTTTGAATTGTAGATTAAAATGGCAAAGCTTCTGACATTCCTCTAAATACTATGACATACCTTTACAGAAGCAACGGTTTCATATTATGTCTACATCCAGTTTATGACTGTTTTTTCTAAAATAAAAGCTGACCTTGAACCTTTCTATTGGCCATAATCTACCTGGTCAATGTAAGGCAATAGGCCAACGCATTACTGCAATTAAAGGCAGAACATTGTTAACCACAAAGTAATCTATCACTGCTTTGCTAAAAGGAAAATACTAACCATGACATTGTTTTAAAAGGGATTAGAACTTAACACTTTATTTGCTCATTACAGAAGACTATGTATAGCTACTGGGAGGTTATTGTTTCTTTTATGTCTTCCTATTAGAAAAAAAAATACAAAAAATTCTCTGCACAAAATATAAAGGGTACTTTAGAACTCAAGCTCCTTAATTATGCATTTTGAAATTGGCTTTGAAGTCATAGAATGGAAGATAGATGAGATACCCTCAAGCCCTTTATTAGCCTTTCTCTTCTTTGATGGAAAGAATAATCACCCTAGCCCTACAATGGAATGAATATTCCTAGAGTGGTGCCCATGACTTCTTTTCCCTCATGTATAACATTTCTGTCAATGCAGGATGGTGTAATGTGATGAATAATTGAATATCATGCTTCAGGTTACAGGAGTCTCCTCTCCAAATATAGGAATAGAGATCTAAAATATTATGAAAGTATGTGGAACAAATTGAGCATGACTGGGGGGCCGTGGGGAGAAATGATTTATGAGAAAAGTAAGGTAGATTACTTTTTATTAAGCATTAATAGGGATATACTGTTCCCTCAACCCCCCCCCAAAAAAGAAACACAATTCCTTTCATTTTAATGAGGTAAGTCACAGGAGGGTCTGTTGTGGCTGAGAAATAATTAAAGGAATTAGTTTGATGAAGACTGATCAATTTGCCAGCAGAAACCAAGAAGTTAGACCCTTGTTGCAAATGTTGTTAGTAACTAACTGCTGTTTAAAAAGTCAGGGGAAACAGGATCCCCCCCAGAGATACTAAGGTAAATAGATACTCAGCTGGACTTTGGGGTCAATGGGTGAAATGTAGGCGTTTGTCTGTCCTGATCGCCATTGCTTAGTATGCTTTAATGTGCTGTTATTCTGTAAGAATTATTTATATGTGTGTTTTACTTTTATACCCTTCTCAGAGCCACATAGTTTGAGCTGTGTGACCATATAAATACATACAGGAAAGAAGGAAAAAAACTCAGAATTGAAGAGAAGTGGAAGTACAGATGCTGTATATAAAAGCATCTACAAAATACGAATACTGTTTCTAGGTTATATATAGTGAATTGGTTTGGGGTTTTTGATATCTGTTAGATGATTGAATACTGCAATTATAAATAACTGGCCCTACATATTGAATGTAAGTGTTTAAAATAAAAAGTTAATAAAAATAGGATTATTATGATAGTTATATAAATATAATAAAACATATAAGAATTTGAATAATATTTGCATTACATAAGTAAGTATAAAACTGTACTGCTTATTGTTAAAATGATTTACTATATTATGTTTTTTATCTTTGCTATATTTATTTTACTTTATTGTTAAAGATTGTTTTTGTTATTAAGTAAAAAAGCCATAAAATCTTTTTTTTAAAATACGTATGCTGGGGACAGGAAGAAATGGAACAGAAATTTGGCCTAGGAAAAAGAAGACAAGTGGGAAAGAAGCCCAAAACAGATAGCTTACAGAGATAAAGGAAGAACAAACAAAACTGGGAAGCCTTTTTTCTGTCTAAAACAAGCGAGATAGAAAGACCACCCACGAGAAGGAAAAGATAGAAAACACAAGAGATTTTCCAACAGTGCTTTGCAGAGCCAGTTTTCCATGAACTGAAAAGGGGTAGTTTGGGGTTACAGAGGAATAAAAAGACTGTTGGCAACACCCAGCAGAGAGAAAGAAAGAGAAAAGGGAGAAAGACACAGGTCAGCAGGTTCTTATCCAGGAGGAAAGTGCCTAGTGTAGCAATTGGGGAAGGATCAAGAGTTGCAGGAGCCCTCAAGGGCAAGAGAGAAATAAGAGACAAACAGGGTCAGGTGGGCAGAAGGGAGCCAAGTGAGGATCAGGCAGAGCAGAGTAAGAATATTGCTGGGGACTTTGAAAGATAGGAGTAATGTCTGACTTGTTTAAATATACATTGTCCCTTTAAGATGCAATGTGCCAAGGAGCTCAATCCACAGATAAAGGAAAATGAAATACTGAGTTGATGAACTGCTAACTACAACCCAAATAGGGAATCCTCCCCTTTTACAACCCTTAACCCTTGTTTAGACTTTTCCTATCCATAGTATTGGATACATATTGTCACTCTTTCTTTAATGCATGTAGGAAAACTGTCCTTGCTTGCTCACAACTAGAGTTTTGATTTCTTATTTGGACTCCCAAGGATGAGAGAAGTGCTTCCCCACCCCTTGCAACATTTGGGCACTGAGAACCAGACTCTGCATGAAGTGAATTACCAAGCAACTGGAGAGCTTCCTCTTAGGGAATTTATGGAAAACCATCTTCTCCCGCATAAGGGAACTTCTTCTTTAAAAGAGTGGCCACTGGAATATCCTTTTAGATCTTGGAATACACTAATTTGCTAGTACTTATTGTACGTAGTTACATTATCATGACTATTAATATAGTAAAACTGCTAACGACAATATGCATAGTAACTTGAGTTTTCTTAACTAAAATGTGGGGGAAATAGGAAGGAAAGCACACACAAACACCATCAAGGAGCTCTTTGGAACAGCCTCCCATCTGAGAGCCAAGAACTCCCTGCCCTTTTAGCCTTCCAGAGAACTGTGAAGATCTGTCTCTTCCCTAAATGTTGAGCATTAAGCATGATTGGTTTGGCACCTGAGGGGAAGGGTGCTTTTGTTTTTAGCTATGGTTTGTTGTTTTTTAATGGATTGTTGTGAATTGCCTAGAGTCATCATATGAGATAGGCAACTATATAAATCCTATAAATAAATACTGTAGGTGTAGTAAGTAGGCATGGTTCTGGATAAACCCTTTCCCTCCTTGAAGGACCAGTTATATAGAGAGGTGGCAGTTTGTTTCATAACCCTGAGCAAATCACAAGAATTCCTTCTCAAACACATTGACAGTAGGATTCAAAGAATGCCTTAGAACTGGACTATTTGCTTTTTTCATGCTGCTAGCATTTCACCCCCCCCATACAGCTGGCACAGCACAACTGCATTTCTCTTTGGGAAGAGGCCAAGCCACCTGCAACATCAGCAGAAATATTTACTCTGCAAAGATCTGACAGCTAAGAGATTATCAAGGAAGCCCAATATGTTTAAAAAGGCATAAATAGCAAAGTACTCAATAAATATGAAAAGGTTTGATCTTTTCTCAGCATGTGGAAAACATAATGGGAGATCTGCCTGTGCATGTTTGCATTTATTATATTTATATTCCATCTTTTGTACAGGAGCTCAAGACAGTATATATCACACTCCTTTCTCGTATTACACCATGTATCCACAATCCTGTGAAGTAAGTACTTAGAAAAGGTGTGACTGCTCCAAAATAAACTTCAGTGATTAAGGGTGGAGCCATTCCCTACCCCTACCCCAGTCATTTAAATAGCAATAGCAACAGTACTTAGAGTTATGTACCACTTCACAGTGCTTTATAGGCCTCTCTAAGCAGTTTACAGAGTTAGCATATTGCCCCCAACAATCTGGGTCCTCATTTTACCAGCCTCAAAAGGATGGAGGCTGAATCAGGCTTGAGCCAGTGAGAATCGAACTGCTGGCTGAATTAGTCTGCAATATTGCATTCTAACTACTGTGCCACCACAGCTCTCATACATTCTTTACAACTTTAACAAACTTCGCCATTTTGCAATAAAAAGTTTCTTCTTTTTATATCTGCATATGTGTAAAAGTGGAAGAAATACTGACAGGTGCCATATCTGAATCTTGTCAGCTCATGAGGACTTTAATTACCTCATCATTTCTGGAGAAACAAGCTCTGCCAGAGTGGTCCTTTTGAGAAATTCCTGACTTGTCTTATTGTTTTTGCAGATGGTGGAAGATAACAATTAACTATAACTTGACACTAACCAACAATGAAGACAAATTCAAGGAACTGGAAGGAGCAGAAACAATGTTGGGCAATTATAGTGTAATGCCAGAGTTCCTGGTTTTAAGGTTAGGCTGAATGCAGTTAGACTTGCATTTTTTACTTCAAGAAAGCAGAGTTTAATAAACTCAAAACAATGGTAAGATTCTGTGTCAGCAGTACTTAGTGGGAGAAGATGGCTAAGGTAGGTTTAGAATTCCTAAATAACTTAGCAAAATCAATTACAAACAATTCCTCTGTAAAAAAGAAAGAAAGAAAGAAAGAAAGAAAGAAAGAAAGAAAGAAAGAAAGAAAGAAAGAAAGAAAGAAAGAAGCAAATGTACCAGGAAGATAATCTAACTTTCCCAGTTTCTTCCTAACAATAGCTGTGTCCAACATAACATTTTTGTATACCTAAGCAAAGCTGAATCCCAAAAATTGAACAACAAAAAACTATAATCATGTTTTCTTATTGATCTATAGTCTGCCACATGCCATATGGACTCATGCTTGTGTATAATAAAAATCAAAACAATAAAATAAAATCAAAATAAAACAATAATAATATACAAATCCTTAATGATATGCATAATAATATAAAATATAAATAATCCAGAAATTCTTCAAATTCTCATTTTTTTCATAAATTACTAGAATTACAAATGATAATAGTGATATGCTTGTTGATTTAAATTAAATGGTGTTCTGAACAACTCAGGTTCAAGCTTTTCTAAAGATCAGTGAAGCCATCCATGCTTCTGGTGGAAAGCTATTTGAAAGATTTGAAACCAGGACTGAAAAATAAGGTGATATGGCTTTCTCCAGAACTCACATGTGGGAACCAACTTTTAGCATCCCAACCTGACATCAAATAAAAAATATTGATGGGGGGGCAGTTTTCTGGATTCAGCATTTAGAATTAGTAGGTAAACCAAGAACCGTAAATCCCCCACATTTCAAATGTTGTGCACACAGATTAAAGCACAAAAGTTGAAATAAGAAAAGCTCTACAGTTTTTGGTTTATCTACTGATTTTGAATGCTGTGCCAGAAAAAAACCAACAATATTTACCATCAGGTGTTAAATAAAGAAGAAATGGATGATTGATTTAATGCAGCCCTTCACCTATGTTGTAATGATATCTTAATGAAGCTTTCCTTAAGTTGGTGTCCTCTGGATATGTTCAATCAGAATTTTAATCATCACTAAAACAGAACAGGAAATATTCCTGCTAGCTGAAGAAGATAGGAATTGTTACCCAAAACATTTGGAGGATATTAGTTTGGGTAAGTGTTGAGTTGTGTGCGCGTTACAATACTTTTGAATATTGCACTCAAATAGTAAAGAAATAAAACAGTATACACACATTCCTTCCAACACAGTTCTTTTGTGCATCAACACAAAGCATGCCTAAGATTATTGGAAAGAAAACAGACGGTGGCCAGTTCTGAATAAAATATTCCTTCTAAATAGCTAAATCTAGATACAGCCTACCAAGCATTCACCAAGCTAAACAATAGCCTGGTTTTCCAATTTAGCTTACCATAACAGTTATTTTTAGACTGATTTATATCCCTAAAGTGACAATATAATGAGAAAAACTTTAAAACAGATTTAGGGATTGTCAGGTTGCTTGTCTCATAATATATTCCAATCTAAGTAATGTGAAGTATGTTCCATAGGAGTTTTTTCAAAAGGCAATTTAACACTGTTTTTCAACTAGAAAAACAAAGTCCAGTTATCTTTTGAAAAAGCACCTTTGGGATAGCCACAATCTGGATGATTGAGAATCTCCATAGACACCAAGTGAAGTATGTTTAATCACTTTTCAATATCTATAATGGCCCTACAAAATATACAATCTGCCATGCACAGCAGTTCGATAACCACGCAAAGCAGTCCTTCCAGAGTTCTCTAACTCTCTAGTCTTTTGTTGCCTGGGTGGCATCACACAAGTGCCAATATGTGGCTACAAGGCTACCTTCAATCTAAAGCTTCATTAGTTGTGCAGGATGTATCAAAGGCCACCATTGATTCTGCACAGTAGCTGATAGCAAAATTCATCCAAGTACCTCTTGAAGGAGTACATCCACTATTCCCTAAACTCAATTTTAAACAACTCAGATGAACAAGAACGGAAATTACAAAAATCTGATACAAACTAATTAGGCGCTCGACCTGCAGGCAAAAACAACAGCAGAATGCTGGTGTAGGAAATAAAGTGCAAACAATCAATATTACTTGCCTACTTACAAGAGTAGATTAAAATTGTAACATCCTTTGCCTAAAACGATGCTGTGTTTCTAAAGGCAGTGAAGGTAATACAATTTTCTACATATTTCACCGCATTACTCATAATCGAACCTCCTACTATAAGCCATAATGTTAAGAAATACATTTCTTTTCCAAACTCTATTTTCCAAAATTATGATGGATTGTTTTATTATATATCAATGGTCTATAATATAACTTTTCTCTCTATGGATTTAAAAAACAATCTATCAGTTATAGATTTATAGCTTTAGATATAAGTTATAGCTTCAGTTTGACAAGATTGATGTCAGGCCCAAGTCCAGAGATGACACAGTGAAATCCAATCAAATTCAAACCTTTACTTGTTTACACCTAACGACAGAATCTTGTCAAACTAAAGCTATAACTTTCTAACCTAATAATCAAATCCTGAGAGATTCTAAAGTGAGAACTTCATGGTCCCTTAATTTCTCTCTCGGGGAAAGCCGTGTTGCCAAAACTCCCTAATCCCCTGCTCCTGCAGCTGTACATTACATGCAATAATAAATAAAACTGAGAGTTGTCTTCTGTCCAATGATTCTAAAAACCCTTTCTATGGTAAAAATCTAAATGATATCGTAACTATTCAGACAGTCTTACTATCAGAGGTTAATTGGTTGTTTTGCATAGGTTAAAAAAAAACACTGATCCTGGCTTTATTATCAAACAATTTATTTATTGCTATCACTTGTCATCTCCATGATGGCTGACATAATCAATATGCTTACATTTACATCAAATGCTTTACTTTAGCTAACCAACTCAATTTTAGCTGTCTGATATTACAACAAAATAGCATTTTGGTTGAATGTCTATAGAAATTCTCAATCATTCTGGTCATGGTTTCCCAAAGGTGCTTTTCAATTGATATTTCTACACTGTTTTTTCTCAACGATGCAACAGTTTACCTCTCTACTATGCATGCTAAATACTCCATACATTTGTGCTTACTACATTATTTGGATGCTTAACAAAAAATGTGTGACAATAATCCTATGTGTGCAGTATTGCTTCTACAAAGATGCCTAATAGCATAAGGCGTTGCATATGTTTGGGGATGCGAATGCCTCTCCTTTCTTTTGTTCAAGAAAAATAAGCTATGAGTTCGTAAGTATGGGAAGATAATACAGGGACAAACAAATAATGTCATGAAAACCTCATTTGCTTTCCTTCTTTCTCACTTTAGCAATCAGCTAATGTAACCAATCAATGTAATCATTAGAGAAGCAGTAGAATCTTAGACCAATTTCAATAAATCATCCCCTAATTATTGTTTAACTGGCTTTGAATAACTAAATATTTTTAGCCAGCTTTTATATGATTTGGGATCCAGTTCTCAGCACAAACGGCATTGAAAATGTGTATGCCAGCAACAATTTTATTCTGGGTGATAGTTAATGCAGTGTTAGATTGACTGCATTTGCATTAATTATTAAATAGTATCAGAAGGTTATATACTATTACCTTAATCGACAATATTATCACATTTGATGTAAACCTTAAGGAGATCATTTTAATGGATGTTATTTTAAGTATAATATTTATACTAAATAATATTAATTTGTAGAGTCAATTTGGTGTAATTGGTTAAGGCATCAGGCTAGAAACTGGGAGACTATGAATTCTAATCCTGATTTAGTCATGGTTAACTGTGTTACCCTGGACCAGTCCATCTCTCTGAGCCCTAGGAAGAAGGCAATGGCAAATCAGTTCTGAAGTCTTGCCAAGAAAACTACAGTGACTTGTCTGGGCAGCCACCAGGAACATACAAACACAAACACACAAAATCTGTCATTGAGATCATCATAAAAATGATCGAATTAATTGTTCCATTCTGTCCAGTTTAAATTTCAGCTGCTCTCTCATAAATACAGATATCTGTTTTAGATGGTGATATCTTTCTCTCTTCTGAATAGATGCAACCAAGACGCTGCATGCAGTAA